>JAPYZM010002637.1:0-14802 GCA_030522845.1 Psyttalia concolor
GAGAGAGAATTCCGTAGCTCCCGGTAGGTCAGTTGCGCGCCCGACGCGGAACCGGGAGATTCTGGGTTCGACTCCCGGCCCGGGTTCCAGGATTTTTTCTCTAGAAAATTCTCAGCTCCTCTTTTCTATTTATTTTTAATAGACATCTGGGCAATTCTTTCTCGAATGGGCGCCGTCATCCCATGGCTCCCATTCATCACTCATCTTGGAAGAATGATTCGGTCATCGAATCATCCCCGCAACCGCCGGGTTTGACGGAATTTGCGGTGGATTTTCCCCCGCCCGCCAGCGCCACCCGCTCAACCGGCTAATTTGTCAAATCAACAAAAGGCCACATTGACAGGACAACAATTAATGTACAGAGGCTGATACACGTGTCATTTCATTATTGTGAAATAGGAAGTGGAAGATACGACAATCCGTTGAAGTTTCTCCTTCATCAATTCAGCAATGGATAGAGTGGGAGGACTGGATTTTGATTTGAAATGGTCAAACAACGGTAGGAATTGTGCATTTGGAATTCACCTATGATGTGTATATTCCTCCATACGTGTGAAGGACATTTGTTGGTGGGCAAAGCATCGGGCTATGGACACCGACGCAAAACGTCAGTCATAATAGCACGGGCAATCAAATGCTCACATGAGCGTATCACTAGCTATTTGTCTCTGCGGAAGACGAGCGGACGGCATTTCCAGCCCGGCGGGGAGTCCTTTCCAATGGGGAATCGGCACGAGGGAGGGTTTTTAGAGGGTGGAGGCGGGGGGGAGAGTTGAACTATGATGCGAGAGAGATGGACAACTGCCGCGACAATTGTTTGATGCACGGCCGATTAAACGATCATTGTACGATTTTGCGATATATTGGAGGATGGAAATCCAATGGCAATGTTGGGTTTGCCACGGAATATTGTTTCCACGCATTGATGCAATATTTGGTGGACTGAATCGACAACTTCCGCAAGGCGCAACGAGCTATTCCGGATTGTCGGTGGAATTGGAAATTCGAGAGATTGGGTTACGGTCGTCGGGAGAATTCTCGAAATTTCCGGGTGTGGGGATCGCTTTTTTTTTTTCATTGAATCGCAATTTTTGGTCGTTTAGCGAGAGTCTATTGAGCGTTTGGAATACTTCGCGTCCGCGAACAATCGGATTTTTTTTTCCTTCCAAATCCTGGGTCGACTGTCAAACCTTTTTTTTCCTATTCATTTCTTATTCCAATCGCCGCATTTGTAAAAACGAGATGGGGATGGGGTTGATGACCACCGGTTGTCCAATTTTCCAGAACATTGGAAGTGCCTTCAGTGCTTGCTTTTACTCACCTAGAACAGAAAAATAAGAAAAAAACGTTAGCGAAAAAAATTTTTTTCTCTTGAACTGTAAATATGGGGATTTTTAAATTCCGTCATCCGATTTTTCAGGCTTTTATATTTTGCCCGGGGGTCAATGGCACTCAAAATAAATGAGCAACGAAGGACAATTTTTTTCAAGGGATTAAAACGAGTCCCGAGAGGACACGTGTTAGCCGTCGAAAGATCTCGATTGCCAGAATCCTGGGGCTGTCCTATCGGGTTCCACTCTCGGTATCGCGTTATTCGGCATTCCATCTTGGGTCCCCATCGCCGAAAAATTTTATCGTCCTACGTACCAGCCCAGAAGACAACAAAAAAAGAAAACCAACGATAAACCCTTTAAAAAAGTATCTCTCACCATCTAATTAATTATCAGACAATGTTTAAAATAACGAGAATTCCGGGGATTCTGATGCTTCTATCATCCACACCAGATGATTCCGATACCGCAAATTATCGAGTATCGAACGAAGAGTAATGCCATGACGACTAGAATGAATGACCCAGCACTTCCACATTATGCGTAACCTCGTTCCCTCCACCCTGATTGACGATGTTGACCCTCCAAATCGACGCTTTTCCCATTTTAAAATAAACCGAATAATTCAGAAATCAAACCACAACTCATCAACCCCATAAACCTGTCACGAAGCCCCTCAATCATCCCGGAGATCCCGGCGAAGATCATCAGCAAAGCATTTCGTCTACCGTCTAACTGATAATTTTTCTAAATCCCAAAAAAAAATACGATTCCCCAAATTATCGACAGAATATGACCTCAACCCACCTCAGCAGACCCGGCGAACCCCATTCATTACTACCCCTATCCCATCGCGGGAGGAACGGAGTAGCCGAAAGATACCAGAGAGCAAGTGAGACGGACCGTAGCTCCCTACTTACGTAATTTTAAATTAAACTGTGACGTTTTCAAATTAACGTTTTTGCCTCTTGCACACGATTTCGCCTCTCGCTAGACGCTAGGTAGGAAACTTGCCATATTACAAAACCCGGAGTATACCCAGAAAGAGAGAGAATGTGAAAGTATATATAGACAAAGGCGGAGGAGGCAGAGACGGAGGGGGGGTAGAGAGGGAGGCAAGGATAGGGGCTTTTCCACCGGCGCGTAATTTAGGTACCAGGAAATTGGTTTTCTCGACAATGAAATAGAAGAATGCGATGGTGGACTGTAAGAGGGGTTGCAGAGGTTCCCAAGGTAGAGGAGAATTGAGGTGGTGAACCGAAAAAAGAGAAGTGAAGCCTCAGCTCATGTACTTACCGTCATCCAACACCCATTCGCCTCTTTATTATCAGGGAAGTGAACGATGAATGGATGAAGGTTAGAGAAAGAATCCGTTAGACGTCCAATGAATTTCCAACATTCAGTTGGGCATTTGCTGTCTGGTTATAACAAACCGGTAATTTGGTCTTTGTCCATTGGACAAGCAGACTAATATCTCAGGTAAGTATCAAGATGACGTATTCTCATTGGAGGATGACTCCTATTATCATAGAATCCTAAGACTATATCTCAACTCAACGCAGCCTAGCCAATCATGATAATCACTGGAACTGAACAGAATGCTGAATGACCAGGGAGGAAGCTCCCCAAAGTCTTGCATCGCTGGTGTTGCAATTATCCACGTCGAATTACCTGATTCGTCGTATCCTGTAGGCTAACCCCAAGTGCGTGTGGAAGAAGCCCATTGGCAGGAGAAAAAAAAAGGAACAACAGTCTCGAATAAAGATTCAACGTTTCGTAATTGTTAATCACCGAACGAAACAATTCCCTACACTCTTCGTCCTTACGTCTGTCTCCGTGAACATTGTCGTGTCAATCAAACTTGACGTGGGAATGAGCCACATGATGCAGTCACCCAGGGGTATCAACACACGCTAGGGACAGGCTGAAACATTCAGCCAAAAACCTAGTTACAATTGTTTAGCCGAGAGAAGCTAACAGCCAGTGAGAAAGAAATTTTGTGAAGTCATGCAAGCTGGCTTTTCACAAGCCGTTTTGTTATAGATCCAAACATGCACAACACTCGGAAGCGATTTTCGCTCGTTCAACGCCCCGTTGGGCAATTTCACAGTCATGCAATAATAATCAAACGGGGGAATAATAGTTTTCCGAGGTGAGTAGCAATCACGCGACTCAAGAAGTTGAGAAAAGAGTGTTTACCCCCGCCATTGCCTGGTGATTCTTTGTTTCAGCTTCAATGATTGATCGACACGTCCCAAGTTGAATATTTGGTTCTCTCCAATCCTACTTTCCATTCATTTGATCCTTCTGAAGTCTACTTAGTCTCCTCAAGATCTGTCTGAACCTATAATGCTCTGAAGTGTTCTGATACCTTAGGATTGAAGAAGCCAGATCTCCTCAATTCTTAGAGCATTCTTTTCAGTCGTCAAGTCTCTCAACAGGACTTGGGATCAGGAGACACCTGTTCAATTCTATCAACAAGTTTTTCTCAAGAAAATCGCCAATGCTGCTGCTGATCAACAATCCAACGAATTATCATCTTCAATCATTAACGAGAGAAATAATTCTCCACGTATTACCATTATCCAGCGATACTTCAAGATGGAAATCGCTTTGGAGCAAATAATTAGACAATCACGTAACGGCTCACAGAGTCAATTAGTCACACAGCAGGGGGTGTGGCTCTCTCGGGCAGCTTGGAAGGCTTGGTTTCCCCCGGAATAACAGTTTCAAACCGTCCATAATACCGTAATTTTCTTCCTCGATGTTTAATCCCCCTGGGTTGCCTCCTTTTTTTTCATAAGAAATCTCCCTCACATGAAATATCAGTCACGTTGCTCTTCAAGAATTTTAATTAACTCCCATCGAAGAGCGTAACGAATAAATGGATAAGTGTTTCTTTTTCTTTTCGAATTTACAACTGCTGAACTGTACAGTTGGTGATTCCTAGCTTCCTCTTCACCGATTATTAGCAGCTGGCACCGACGATACGGGCCAAATGCACGCGCACGAAATCCCTGATAATTGCCAATGAGGGAGAAGGGAGTTCGCTTCCCTTTGATTCCATGGAGAAAGCCACAGAGACAGAAGTTGATGCTTGGATTAAGGAGGGGAGGGAGGCTATCGAGGGTGAACAATTGTTGGTGAGAATGCACCAGAGTTGAGTCAAAATATGTCAATGACTCGGGCTGCGGTGAACCACATGATACAGAACGATGAACGCTTGTGAGAATCATGAGGGGCTTGACTCTTTATGAGGTGTTCTGGCTACGGTCATGCTAGGTGACGTGTCGACACGGAGATACCAAGCTTTAGT
The DNA here is from genome assembly GCA_030522845.1 of Psyttalia concolor. NCBI lineage: Eukaryota > Metazoa > Arthropoda > Insecta > Hymenoptera > Braconidae > Psyttalia > Psyttalia concolor. Next base: position 4,648 of record JAPYZM010002637.1, read on the forward strand.
CTCGTCAGCTCCCTTCCCAAAAACACCCGGAAGTGGCTTTTAATAGCACCCACCATCTCCAACCTTGGCTGATGAATGTTCAACCTGTCGGCGATGAATTTAGACCATTAAAAAATCAAAGTCTGTAAATATTTGAGGGGGGACTCGAGTGACGGGCTGAATGCAATATCAGGTATCCATTAAAGCTCTGTCCTGACAGTTGTAACTAATAAGAGGAATCCGTTTCAATTTGACTGGCGGAGTAGGTTCTCCCTTCCCTACCTTCGCCAATGGATAATTCAACCAGGAAGGCTTAATGCATGATACAATAGATCAATTACATACATTAGGGGAGATTTGAATAGTGAAAGGGAGTAATGGATTTCATTCGGCTCGTCATTTTCTATTTCAGTTTCGGCTCAATGTCGATATCTAGATCCTCATCCTCAATGATAAGCTACATTGTTACCGAGAAATGTTACGAATGCCTGTTGTCATAAGCATGTCCAGTAGTCCTTGCCGCGAGTGGAAATTAACCCGACTTATCAGAAAGCCCTAAAGATTGTGGTGGGCATTCTCGAGCTTTAATAGCCTCAGGCTGTTGTCGAGTCTTGTTGGGCTGGACTTGTTAACCTAAATCACCTCGAGCAAATCGTTTCGACGTTAAAGACAGCTAAGCATGTACACATCATGAGTAAGCCTCATTATCGAGATACCGGGAATGGTTATTGGTTTTGAGGAGTAACTAAAGTGGAATTCTCTACCTGGGTGAAATTGTCCAACCGCTGGTGATTCCACGGCAAAGGCCGATGTTCATCGATGAAATTGTACACCAAAGAAGAAGTGGAATTTACGATTGGAGGGATGGACAGAGAGCCAACTGAAATTTTCATTTGAAGTGGAGTTTCACTGGAGATAGTGGAGACCAAAAGAAGTTGTGTGAAAGAGATAAGCTTCCAGGGTCTTGCAGACTGTTGTTGCCCTGCCGCCCCCTCTCGAGTGTGGATGTCTCAAGCAGGCGCCCCAATGTGAGAAGAAGGTGAGGAGCGTATCCAAACGGGTGAGGAGAATACTCTTGTGGTACATAAAACGACGAAGACGATACACACCAGGCATGCGAAGTCAGGGCTATCGTAAGTTAGGGTGATGGCGAAGGAGAAGGTTAGCCGCGCGGACATAAAGTTCTAGACTTACGACGTAAGATCCTCGATAGCTCCTCGCGGTGGGCATGAAAGCATTGACCAAAAACAAGAAAAATAAAAAAGCACCAGAAGGGAAAAAAGGATGACCAGGAAGAGGAAAACAAAAAAAAACAATGCACTGAGGCAAAATGCAAGTGCATACATACTTGTATATATCCCTCTTCTCCTTCGCCACCAATTTTTTTCGTTATCTCCGTCTTTTCACTTCTTTCATTCATTTTTTGTTTTTCGTTTTTTTTTGCAAAAGGGGGAAAGAGCGGGCTATACCTTTTTCCAGGGACTGCATCGAAGCAGATCCCCGCGGCGACCAACCTGTCTTCCCGACACTGTCTCTCAGTCTCTCTCGTCTTATTTTATCCAGGCCTTTGGATAAACCGATAATACCCACCTCTATTTCTCTCCAGTTCTCCCTTTTCTCTCCCCCTCCTCCCCCTTCCTGCCATCCCCCCCTCGGTTTTTACTCTACTCGATAACCTCGACAATCTCCAGCGGTAGTCCTGGCGAGTCCCGAGTGGTAGCTGATATTTTTCGCTGGTCTCCTTATCAAGATCCCTATCACGAGTGCGTTAAAACGTTTCTCGGAGGATCGAAATGTAGGACTGGTGGAATTCAAGAGACAGTTGGCCAGGAAAAAAAAAGAAAAGAAGCGAATCAAATCGAGTTACTCTGGGCCAAGCTGAATTCGCCTCGACTGCTCGAGGAAGAGCGTGTCGAAATTGACCAGAGGGACAAGCGTAAAGTGTCTGGGTTATACTTTCTTTTGTGATATATACGTGGAGAAGACCTCTTATACCCCCAACGGTAATGATGAACTCGTGTTTACACTGGCCAATGGGGAAACCACTTTAGGATATCTGCTGTCCCGTTGTGCGCGGATAAAAAAGAATAAATATCAAGCAAAGAGTACGACTTCTTTTCTCATGTAAATACGATGTAGTCCAGCGTGTTAAAGCCAAACTGACATCGTATCGGGACTGGGGTATATATGTTGGCACAATGTGGCTGCCAACTGACCGGGGGCACACATACAACCATGGAGAATCTCCCTTCTCTACTTTAAGTGTAAGATATCCAAGGTAAGATGGTCCTTGGAGGCTGGTGATACCACGAGAGATGACGGTGGAGGGCGGAGGTGGAGTGTACGAACCGTAAAATATATCAGCCGCTGTGTGACTTCTCCGGGCAGTCACAAATCAACCAGACCCCCCGTTGGCTTTTCACAGTGTGGGTGTAGCTCTGTCTCTCTCTCTCTCTTTCTCTCTTTTTCTCGAGTGTGATACTCGAAGGTAGAAAATTTTTGTACTGAAGGACCACAGGCCATGGATTGAGGTGGATGCTATCTGATATCTCGTGGTGATTTCTTTTGGAGAGTTGGACGATTATTTCTCCTCTTCAACGCTGAATCCGTTATTGATTGGGCTGATGGATCATCTGGGGTGCAGGGTGACCTATCAATAAACAGGGGATAAGGTGTCTCTGAAGTTGTCCAGAATTGTTTTTGGGAAAGAGGTGCCAAGCTCTGACGACTTCTGTCCTTCATCGCTGGCTCATCATCATCATCAGCGCTTAATAGCTCTCTTAATTATCACATTCAAATGGTTCATGCCACATCTGCTGTCCAACAGCGTCAGCTAAAAACCATCAGGGACCATCATCTCCAGGTTTTCATGCCCGATAGAGCTCTTAATCCTCACATTCAAACAATTCAGATACCTCGGAATCATGATCAACCATGAACATCCAAACCAACCGGTCCACCCTGACTCCTCCATCGACCAACAGCAAGCGAGGAAATAATGCCCACTGGAATGTGACCCGTGCACCTTCCACACGATTTTTGTCCTCGGTGTGTGAATCAACACAGCGAGCATGGGAAAAGAAAGGGCGGGCTGGGAGGAACCAGCCCAAGGATGATTATTGTGACGGCAGAAGGGAGGAAAAGAAACCATGTGAAACATCCTCGATATCGTAGCAGTACCAAGTGACCAAGAAGACGCCGATGAGAATTCACAAGTGGTTTTTCACCAGCAATCACTATTCATCGTTCTCCCCTTCCACTTCATAGCTTATCTTTTTATTCATTTAATGGCAATTCGCTGGAGTCATATGAGGAAGGGCTCCACAGGATTGCCGGCTCCCTAGTCTTCATTCTTCGGTATCAGGAATGTGTCCGACCAGTAGCCAACAGGCCAGAACCATTATAACGATTCGAATCTTCCCTGTCTTGATGCCCAACCACAAGTCCATCCTTCTCTCCTCTCATTCCCTCCATCCTCCACCACTTCATGCTGCTCTCTCGTCCCACAGTCTGAAGCCGGTCTGTGGCTCGTTATTAATATCGAATAACGAGATGCTCGAGCGCGCCGAAGGCATGCGTGCTATGGTATTCTTTATTAACGATGCTTACCGTTCCAACCTGGAGTATCCTCCTTGCTATCCCCCCAATGCGCGAGACACTCGGCTTGAAAAATCCGATGAAAAAACACATCAACCATACCATCCAATCCCAGGCTGAGGCAAAATGAGACGAAAAGCCCCCGTCGTGTGTATAACTGCGGTCAAATGTGACGAGGACAGCTATAGGAGTTTGGTAATGTTGAACGAGTCTCGTGTGGGTGGGGATTAATCAAGTGCGATCCAATCGTCAATTCTTTTGGCAATGACAAGGGCTGAATTTTCGGTTGGATAGACTTGAAAAACTAGCGTTTGAGATTGAGAGATTATTGTCCAGTTTTTTTAAGACTTTTGGGCTAGAATTTTGAGGCACTTGCGACGTTAGCTCATGGAGCTTGGCTTTTGGGTCCGATGTCTTCAATTAAGACGTCTTGGAGATCCTAGTTTCAATATGGCGGATTGTTTATTTGCGGTTCAGATGGAAAATAGAGGAACAAAGGATGCAGTTGGAATGATTCACACGTCTGGAGTATCATCCCACGACCTTGACTCCCCGTGATGACTAAAAAGAGGATTTTTCCACCCACGCGAGGGGACGGAGGAGTAAAAAAAACATGGGGAGACGGGGGAGCTGGTAACGAATGAGGCATCCTCGGGATTTATTAATCCGTTGGTATTAGCATTGTGAATTGCAGTCGTTCGTACTTCTTTGTGCTTTCTTTTGCTGGTGGAGGGACGACGACGACGACGACGACGACAGTCGTCTCTATTTTTGTCGAATGTTGACTAACGAATGGGGATATAATTGCACGCGAACCTAATGATTATTGATGGCTCTCCTCATTTCCATTCGGTCGATGGGGGCAGGGGGCGAGGGGGCGGCAGATGAAGGGAGAAGGATGGACGCGTTAACGGACATAACACGGCGTGGCGTGCCGCGTTATGGAAAACGATGCTTTAGGAGCGATACTGTCATGTGGGGCGATCACATCGACCCCCCGTCGTAACGACGATGCACAACTTGATTCAGGGGGGCTTCAGGGTCGGCTGGACTACCTGAGTACAAATGCTGGCTCGTGGGGAGACACTCCAGGCTGGCTTCGAGGCGTCTTTATCTGATATTTTAGAAGATTACGGAATGTGTTTTATTGACAAAAAATTAATTTTTTTTTTTGGAATTGAAATGTCAGTTAACACCGGTAGATTAAAATCGTCAATTGTCAGGGGAAAAATTCCTCGAAATTCCAGTGAAAATTAAGGGCAATCAAAATTTTTGAGACGTCCACTGGACAATCCAGACGAAATCGTTTAATCGACGATTGCGAAAATCTTCTCCTGAACGCGATTTTTGGGGAAAATTGAGATCTACTGGAGATAAAATTTACCTCTCACAAAAATATCATCATCCATGGATTACGAATGTCGAGATGAACTCTCCACAAACCCTTTAGAGGGCAAAAAAAAAATTGAGATAGTACATGAGAATTCCGGATGAGCCCCTCTTGAAGCGCCCGACCACTTTGACGGGGTTTCTTTGTCGGCTTTTGTCAGCCTGTGAATTAGATTGCATAATCCTGTTTGTACTCCTGAAATGACACCACTACCACCGGGGGTTGACATTCAGAAAGAGAACCCCACCCCCCCCCCCTCGCGATTCCAGTCTCTCAGGGAACTGAAGCGACAGAAGGAGACGGAGAATTGCTAAAAAAAAAAAAAAAAATTGTGCTCCGATGGAGTTGAGGGCGCGAGGTACGACTACGAGGGTAATTGACTACGATTGGAAGATTGGACGTGGGTGGAGTGGGAATGTGAATTCGTTTTCCATAAAGCCAGACGCTTCGTTAAGCCCAATTATCCGTTTGGAAGGGTGGCCATCGATACCGAATGTACCAGTGGCTTTGATATCCATTTTCTCTGTACCTTTTTTTTTCTCAACCGATCAATATTAAATAGAGGGAGGTGAATTGACTCCCATCAATGTCGTCTCCACTCCCAATTTTATTTATATAATTTTTTTTTTCCAGGGAATTTCACCCACGAAAATAATTAAAGCCATAATTTCCGGATGGATTGAAAGCGGAGGAGTCAGGACGGGTTTCATCAACAGGGATACGACGAGAAAAAAAAATTGTTACGTCGACGGCGACTTGGTTCGACTTTTCGCGATTTTCTCCCGAAAGAGCCCCCTCATTTCCACTCCTCCTGGGGAAAAAAGGGCGGCCAGGCGGGGGTTTTGCCGCCCTTCGAGACTTTATCGGGCGAAGGGACACAATCCACACCTGACCACCTCCCCCTCAGGAGCGAGGAGCACCCGGGATGATGGTAAATAAAGACCCCGGGATGCCTCTTCATATCTCCCCCGTATCTTACGTGGAAACTGCAACTGTCGCTGCATAGTTTTCTATTTTCAAGCCCGACCGTCACATTTTTCCACCCACCCCTCGCCGCCCTCCCGCCACCGTCTCCCTTTTTTCGTGGAAGGTGGATGGGAGGGCGGAGGAGGCGGTCATACCGCCGGAGAGCTTCATAAATAACCTTCACCTTTGCTTCTCCCGTGACTCTAGAAAACCGCAGCTCAGAAAATTCCACCCCTTTCGAGTATCTCCTAACGTGAAAGCTCGTCCGCTCCGGGAGATTTTTTTCGGCGGTGGCTCTCTTTTCCTGAGGTTATTATTTTTTTTTCTTTTTTTAAGGAAATATGAGGAAAAAATTGCGAATAAGAGGGTCGCGGTGGGTCATAAATAACGGTTGACAGTTCTGAATGTAACCAGGGCGGCTGGGTGACACCTTACACCCCTGGGAGAGACGAACATTTTTATTTGAATGGAGAGAAAAAAAAAAGAGGTCCGGATAATCGAAATGCAGATGGGCGGCGGCGAGTGCTGAGTCATCGGATGATTTTTGGGAAGTGTAAAGGCCTAAATGGGATTTTAAAATGATCGAATATTTTTTTTCTCGAATTGAATAAAAAAATTTTCAATGTGACGGATTTTTTAATCTCATTAAATTCGAGACGAAACTTTCGCCTCGTCAACCCCTCAAAAAATACCTGTAGCCCCCCAACCCCCCCTGGACGTACTGTTTTACACTCATCCCCTTTAACAGCCTCCTCATTTTCGAGTTAAATAATCGTAATCTTTACTACAGATCGAGCGGTAGCCCGTCCTGGTTTATGACCAATACCCTCCATCTGTTGTCCTCCTTTTATGATACCGAAGTCGTAAATGCGCGTAATGCGAGTGACATCTGACCAGACTCATCTGATGATGGGCCCCCGGAGGTCAGGCTGTTTGACATACGTATCACATTATTTTTTTTTTTCTTCTCAACCAGATGATTATTTATCTTGCCATCGGCTTTCATGACACGCCCAGTGTAAACGCGATGATTTACCATCAGCTGTGTTTATAAATCCTCCTCATACCGCCAATTTGTTGTTCTCATTGTTACATTTGATGATAGATCAAGGGGCGGAGGGGGCGAGGGGGCCGAAGGGGGGCTGTTAATGTCTCGGCTGTGGTTTGTGTCAGTCCGGAAGATTCAAAGGATGAAAGAGAGACGGGAATCGGCAGACCCGGGAGAAGATCAGAGGATGATACTACCGGAATTTTGCAGTTTGAAATTTCACAACGATTCTCACTTTGGTTTACACTCTATAAACGGACGGACACGGGGCGCCCGTTACGCACGATCACTGAATCATTGTTGGTGATAGATTGTGCAGCTGTTGCTCACGGGCGTGCAGAGGTTGGAGAAGATCACAGGGGTTTTAAATAGAATTTAGCAACAATAAGGAAGACTGCTTGGGTTTTCAATAAATAATCGAGTCAAAGGGACTTTTGCGCGTGTTCAAAATTTTTTTTTTAATGAGAACATTTTTTTTTTAGATTTTAATGGGGTCGATTGAGGGAAGGGATTTTTAGTGATTTCAATTATTTTAGTGGGCCATTTTTTTATCGTTGACATTGGGAGGTTAATTTTAAAAAATGGAAATTTCCGTCTTCATCCCTTCCTTCGCGATTAAACTACCCCATAAAACCGAAAATAATTTGAATTTCGGCGGTGGCCAATGACAACCGAAACTCCGAAACTGCCAAGATCAGCGCATTTTCCCTAATTGCTCTACCTCCTCATTCGAAATTTATAGTTGCTCATTTAACTGTACACCAGCCTCATCCCCACCACCGGGACCATTATCACGTTATGAGGGATAGGAACGCATTATATGGAAAGACCGGTAGCGAGGTCCAACGAGTTTACGGTTTAGGAGATGAGAGCCCAAGTACCCGGCTTCACTAGCTACCGTATAATTACACAAACGCCCTCTCCCTCTCGCTTCCTCAGCCAAAATCTCCTCCGCAGAATGACTTGTTGCCCCGAGGGTTCTAAATTTCTTAAGCGATTTTACCTAAAAACGGAAAGATTGTTTTGTTTTTTTTTTCTTTTTTTTTACTCTTTTTTCGGAGGGTTCCATTTCACTTAAGGTGGCCCCCATAAATACCGGGAGTCTTAAAATCCTTGGGGGCCACTAAATAACCGTAAATAACCTGTGAAGAACATGAGGAAACGTCAACTCTATAATTTTCGAAGTAATGAGACGCATTAGGTCGACAATTTAATGAATGTCAATAATTAAAAATTTTTTTTGCCAATTTTTCAGGTTAACTTGGCGGTAATTTTTATCGGTTTTAATTTTCAAGGGAATTTCGAGAAATTTTGTCGAATTTTCTGCCTGAAAATTTCTATTTTTGGCACTTTCCCAAATTTTGGAATTTCACGGAATTTTTGGAAAATTACCCACCTCAAATTCAGTATCGCTGGCCGTATAATTATTATTAAACTGGGAATGAAAATGATTTTTTTTTCTAACAGTGAAGGTTTTTTTCAATTGAAATTTCAAAAAAAAATTATTCTCAAATTTTTTTCTCATTCGTGGAGTCAAGGGGCGCCCAGCGAGAAATATTCCGGGGGAATTAGGCGGGTCACACCAGGACATCTCAACGAAACTAGAATCGACTGCTATCCCGGGTGGAGGCGATTTGTCGGTAGTCGCTCGTGCCTGGGGATCATCGTCGGGAGATATCGGAGGTAGAAAATCCCGATGATTAATGACACCCGGCCAAATAGAGACTCTCACATTGGTGACGTCATTTCGAGTTAAGGAAATGTCTCGATGTGACCATTAAGGGCGTCCTCTGGTCCCTCTCCCCCGGGGCTTTTGCGGCCCCACGGAGAACTGACTGTGTTTACGAGACCGGGGACATCTATTGCTATTACTCAACAGAGGAAAAAAAAAAACACTCGCCGAGAAGAATGAGGAAGATTTTGGGAGTGAGAGGGAGGCGATTTTGGGATGACTCTTCTTCTTGAGAGCCTCCTCGCATTGCGTCATTTTTTATGAACACCTCTTTTTTTTTTCTTCAACACGGACCGAGTAAACCGGGGGGGGGAGTTGACGAGAGGGTGGCACTCCTGTACACACAGAAAATATTTTCTCCCTGACACTCCTCCAGGGGATCGATCGTGAGCCTCGCAATCTTTGAAATTTGATTTTTAAAAAATAAAAAAAATTAGCCGACAATTTTTTCGATGTCTCTCGAGCAGAAAATTATTGTTTTATTTCAACAATTTCATGAACAAAATTAATGTAAAATCCGTAGAGAAATCCTGCGTCGAGAACCGCGGAAAAATTCTATCAATTGGCACGGAGAAAGGGAGGGCACCCCTTCGCCCCCTCGGAAACACTCAATTTTTGCTGAGTATTTCTTCCCTCGAATTTCTCCACCGCCGAGTGAAACTTCCACCAATAATTACCCCCGCGATAAGGAAACTTTTCGGGCGGACACAAAAGTTGTTATAACCCTCCCCCTCTCGGTCTCTCTCTCTCTCTCTCGCCCGCTTCCAAAAACTACTCTATCGCCTCGTTTCTACCTCGTCTTATTCGTTCACTCGTTTATTTCCGCACGCCAAGCACGAAGTCTAATGAAGAAGGCGAAATAAAAGAGGAACAATGCCCTGAGACATCGATAAAAACTTTTCCTCCCTCTTGGCTAGAACAAACCGCTGTTTAAACGATGTTCGCAATTGCTTTCTTCACTTGACGAAGCCACCAAAAAACCCGCAACTCAGAATTTTTAAACCCTCCCCTCAAATTTTTTTTAACCTCCTCTCCGAGAGAATCTCACGTACGCGTGTCGTCAGTATCCTCCTCCCTATTTTCATTTCCCGCTGCAATAGTTCATTAAAAAGGTGTTTCAGGGGCAATTCAGTGAGCTATTAGGTAGCCTCTATCACCCCCCCGGGTGCCATTTCGTCTCTCCCCCCGTCCCCCTTCGGCCATTTTCATGGGATGAGAGCCCAACGGGGGACTACGGATTCAGCAAGAGCATTACGACAGTTACCAGACCGCCCATTCGCGAAAAATGCTTTCTAGAAGACCCTGGGTAAACCGTCTCCCTGTAATCGTCCATTTCTACCCCATCCGCCCTCCCTCGATGTTTTTACCCCCCCCCCTCTCTCTGTCTCTCTCTCTCCCACTGGCACCCCGGGAGTCCTCGGAGTTTTGTTTCACTCCGTTTTC
>JAPYZM010002638.1:0-13259 GCA_030522845.1 Psyttalia concolor
CATCCAATTCATTAAATCTCAATAATAATTATAAAAATGCATTCAAGATTATGTACAATACCGTGATCACCTAATGTAATATGATCATAATGATTAAAACCTAATCAAAATGGCCTCAAAATTTTTGGATTGAAGATATTTGGTCTTTTAAAAACAAATATTTCTCTCAAGTAAATGAATATTTGGCAAAACTAAATTTTTCTCTCAGTGAACATTTAAAATTGAAGATGCTCTGACGAGACGATTGTTTATAAAATTATAGCTCCCTCAATATGAGTTGTATGGAAAAAATGATAAAGTCCTTTTTTATTGTTAATGAATGATAGATTCATATGAAAATTTCAATTCAACGACAAAATGAGATTTACACTATGTTTGTTAATAAACAATATAAAAAGTTTATAAAAGAAGATGTTGGCACGGTTTAAAAAATCAGAAAAGAATATATGTGATAGAGTGTCTATCAGAGAATCTATGGTGGAAGTTTCATAATATTTTCTTGTAGGGCCTGAGATATCAATTGTTTAGTCGAGCAGAGTTAGCCATCTGCGTTGAGTAGAGCGCCAAAATAGCTCACGTGCAAGACGGCTCCATGGGCGCTCACTAATTTCTTTGGTATTTTATGGATTATTGGATACAAGAATTTGTGGAAGTATTATCATATGAAATATCTAGAAAATTGTAGGGGTTAATATCTTCAAGTTCAATCAATATTGTAAAACTAGAAGGAGTATCGTAAAATTGAAAGGAAGCGTCTAGCCGTACCTGATGACACCGAGATGGCGTCGCGCCGGCGGGAGCTCAACAAAAACAAATTGTTACTGAATATAATAATTATAAAATAACTTAATGCCTGCGACTTGCAAATACTGATAGATTTTCAAGGAGGGGTAAATGATTATATTCTTTGGGAGTTACAGTACCCCACTGAGGGAGGCGTTGGTTGGGGCGTCCCTTGATTCCCATTGGAAAAAAAAATTTGTTGTCGCTTCATCCCTTTGAAAAATTATTTCATTCAATTTTCGTAGAATTTGGGTATAGTGATTTGAGTTTTTTCCTTTCAATACGTTCCTCATCATTCCACATAAAAGGAGGAGAATTGATTTGAATATGAAAAACACTGAATTCACTCCATAGATACTTGACGGATCGGCTCAAAACAACAAACTTGCCAGGGCGACTTGCCCACCGCAGCGTGTTCACCACTCCTCTTCATCTGCCACATCTCTACATAATCATTGATATCTCAGGCTCCATATCGAAACATCTCAGGCTCTATATCGAAACATATTTCGAAAATCCATCATTGATTCTGTGATAGACAATCTATCACACATATATTTTTTTTCTTTTTTAAACCGTACCAACATGTTTTTTTATAAACTTTTTATATTGTTTATTAACAAAAGTATGGTAAAATAGGGTTTTTGGGATAAATAAAATGGTTATCGCATTACGTCATTATTCAACAACAAAAAAGATTTCTATCATTTTTTTTATATGACTAATATTTTTCGAGTTACGATCATATAAACAATGACTCATCCGGTGATACCTCCAATTTTCCATTTTGAATAACTTTTGAAAAAAATTTGCTTCAAAATATATTTTTATTGAAAAATCTATATGTCAAAAGAGATATTTATTTAGCAGACCTCTAGAGAAAAATTAGGAGAATTTGGTGGTCAGCCTAAATCATTAGTTATGGATTAATTTTCTGCACAATTTTCTGATTAATTTTCTTTCACAATATCTATCAAATACTCATTAATATCAGTTATTAGTCGATTTGAGTAGAATAAATACTATATATGCAGGCCATCACTGAAAAACTATCAGCCTATCCAGAATAGAATAGAATAGTTCTATTAGTTGCTAGATTGATTGTTGGCAACATTCTAAATCCTAATCGCTCATAGATAGGGAATAAATACTGTCCTAGAGCTAGAGAGTCATAATAATTCTGGTCTCCTAACTGGAAACTCACCGCGTGCTTGTACATATTACGGGAGACCTAGATTGAGACAGCTAGTGGAAAACTGACTTCAGTTTCTTTCAAACTCCCGGGGACCTAGAAAGATCGTTATTTTTAATTCGGAGATGGCAGCAACACCAGGGCGTAGCCTGGTTGAAGAGCTGTACAGCAAGGCTTAGTTACCGAGTTTGGCCACAGGCTTGGTACAAGGTTGGTGGTTCGGCTTGATATAGCGACGAAATCCAAGTCTGTAAATTATTTAATAAGGCGATGATTCCATGTGCGGTTGAAGCTAAGACTGCCAGAGTCTGCTAAACCGCGAATTCCATGCTTGGCCCATTCGTGAAGCATGGGGATTCATACCGGGAACGGGATATATATCATTAGACTCAGCTTATTGAAAAGATTTAAAACCTTTCTTTGTTTTCCTTTCCTCGTGACCATTGTAAAGATATTTTCTCGGTTTGTTCACCTAGGGTAATATCCAAACGTGAGGGTGCCTGCCTCTAGCACTCATGGTTGGGCGCCAGCCGAACCTTTGCGGAAGGTTCGACAAAATCGGGCTCGGGGGATCTCGTCATCTAGCGAGAGGACTTGCAGGCCGGACAATTGGGTGTCCGACTAGCGTCAGTGTGACGTGTAGAGTGGGCGAGGTCCACCAGGAGTATTCGTCGCAAATCACGTGACTCACCTACCACGCACTAACCATTATCCCAGGCTGTGAACCACGTTTTTCAGCTTGAACGTCTTGGGGAATCACTTCCCTATCGTCTGGACGAACGTCTCAGTTCGTCGGAGGGTTCTCTCCTCCAGAGTATTCGCTACTCTGGAGGAGTCCAAGTTCACGGCGAATCAGCCGTGACCCCTCACGGCTTGGGACGCCGAGGTGCTGATCTGCCTGGAAGTGGATCTACGCTCACCACTCCGCGATCACTCACACACTCGGCCACCAGTGACCGCTATGGTCATCGCGTGCCGCGAGCACCGGAAAACTCGACTACGCACAAACGTATGGTCGGATCGACAGGAGGGATATCTCGCCATCCTCTTCAGATCCATTGACCCACACGACACGAATCGAGTCTCCGAGGCTCGACAAACGTTGGGAACTGGAGGTTCTCACCTCGAGCTCCACGATAAACCCGTCTGCACCTACGTGGGGGACGCAAGGCATCCCCCTAGGCTCGCCCCGGTGGTTATTCACCACTTGACGCGGAGTTTCACTCCCCCGATCCAGGCTATTGCAGCCGGGTTTCAATCCAGCCCAAGAGGTCTTCTCCAAACCTCTCTGCCACCACTGCCACGAAATCTCCCTAGAGCCTTACCTCCTAGTGTAGTTATCTCGGCGGCCATGAGTCATTCCGTTACCTCATGACCACCAATCAAACCCACAGGATCTCAGAGAGGCCAGTCCTCTCACCTGGCTACGTTGGTCCCTCAACTACCTCGCCGTACCCTACAGAGTCGCTCAGATGGATTGCCAATACGTCAGCCCCTTTTCCCCTAACACATGCTGAGCGAGCTCTGATTAGCGACAGTTTACTACCGGCCTCCAGACGATAGAGGTGCGCGTGTTCCACCCAAAACAGCGCTGCTCCACGTCTCTCATCGGTCCAAGAATCCAATACATCTTTCATAGACATTGTTATTGAAAAAAATTTCCGATTATTTTACAAATATTATTTTAACTCTCTATTTGAATGTTATGCAATGTTTTTTTACTACAGATTTTTAACAACGAATATCTTTGAAGTTAATCCATCAATATCAAAAATCCCGTCATAATTTCCAAATCATGTATATTGCAATGTGAGGATTTTCACAAATGCTTTGCCAATACTATAATTTTAGAAATTCGATGCAATGAATGAAATGTTTACCTCTTCTAAGATTGTCCACGTGAGTTTCCTTTTTGTCGCGGTAAATTATTGAATATTTTGAGTGTTAAGAATTGAGATCAATTTTTTATGATACAATCTTACATATATCGTATTTACAATGTGTATCAACAAAGATAAGATTCGTCCGTTTTTTAGCAGAGAGAAAATCAAAATGGGTTTCGAATAATTCCTCTACTATTTAAATTCTATGGAATATAAATAACGAATCTCACAAGAACATGAAGAGGTATTAAAGTTAGATCCTGTTAACTCAAAAATCGTTGGCAAAATGGCATTATATCCGTGAATATTGTGGGAAAATTACGGATATTTCGCGAAAAAGGAAGATTACTAATGCAATCAGAGTATTGATTGTCAAATTGAACATTTTTCCATTCAATAGTAAAAAAATCAGAAAAAAGACCAGCAAATGGACGCTGAAAGTCGTTCTAACAACTATAGTTAATGTTTGTGGGAAGTTCTATTGCATCAATAGTGCTCTATTACATGGTGAAGTCCAAGGCAAAGACCATTATAGTAGTATTTTGAAAGGTAAAAAGAGTGAGTGAATACATGTTGATGATTTGACCGTTGCCAAAATGCAATGGCCAAGAAACTCTAAGGACATTTATTTTATATGTTTCGAGCAATATAAATCCAAATAATGTGTCATATTAACTGGAGTCTTTTATTGTGACATGAGTTCTGTGTCACGTAACTCGGCCTGATAGCATAGATGCTAGGAGTTTCTTTCTCTTGGTTTAGAAAAATGATTGCAATCCCATAAAAATCAAATACAAAATTGAAAAAAATGGCCAAGTCCACCTTTCCATGCATTGTGTCAAAAATGTCTTTTTGAAATGTAAGTGAAATATATGCTCAATATATTTTGCATATAAGAGCATATATGACATATATTTTGCATATATTTTATATAAATTTTGAAATATATTTTCATAACTAAGGCAGTGTATTTATCCAAACTTAGCGTTCTTTTTCATTTTCAATATTTTTATCAAACCAGTAAAGTTAACGAAATTGTGCAAAACACAATGCCTTGAAAGGTGGACTTGATTATTTATTTCAAATTTTTTTATTGCTTTTTATGGGATCTTACACCTTTTATTCATGACGACGGAGTCAATATCTTCTGGAGAGTAAGGCAGAATCAGCATTCGGTGTATGACATAGGAGTGCCGCAGATGATGATATATCACTCTTAAACCGCATTATAGCCCTGTATAGGCTTATCAATGTGTAAGGAAAGCAAGGTGGACTGCTCCGCCTTCTTTATGGTCCCTCTACGCTGAGCTTTAGTCATGCTGGCCAATAAATGGTTAGCCAGCTGACCATCCCGGCCATGACGAAATTATATTGGGAGAGCGTTAGCTGCGGTATCCTCCGCTTTATCGAGAAAGGCTTGGATCCCATGGAATTCCTGAGTATTCACAAATTGCAGGAATGAATCTAACTCATTCATCGCGTCACAGGCCAAACCGAGGACCAAGCGTTCATGAAGAGACTCTAGGCTAAGTAGACGGCGGCCTCCACTATTATGCGCGAAGTACAACTGGTGGATATGAATGAGCTTACGAGTATCTCGGTCCAATTGTTCCACCTCACCCCTCCTGCCTTTGAGAACAGATAACACATTTGTCGCGGCCACCTTATTCTTTCCGAAGACTTCGAACTCCCAAACTCTCTGAAGCCGCCGACGATACTCCTCAGGAAGAGTCGTTTTGACTGCTTCTGTATTCACTAAGGATCGCTGATTAGAGCCAAGATATCTATACGACTACTCGACGTCAAGATGCCCAAGAACGCTTTCATTCACCAGGTGCCCTTCTCCCATCCCATCCCCAACCTTCCCCTTCTTCATGTGGAAGACTGCGCATTTGTCTGACCCAAAACTCATTTCCACTGAACATGAGTACATTCCCACGACATCAAGATGAGGCTTGAGTTACCGTTCTCCTGAGGCAAATAACTTGAATTCATCCATATAGCAAATATGGTTAACCGGATGTTTTCGATCGCCAGTTCTTCCAGGTTGGTGCCCACCAATACCGCGTAAGGCGACAGATAGGGGAATCAGTGAGGTATCGAATAAGACATAACTCAGGTATCGCCTCAATAGAGTCCTCTCCTGAATTGCAGCAACCTTGAAGTAAGCTGACCCTCACCAGATGTTAGGTTGAAGGGCGTTCTCAAAAGTGCCGCAAGATCTTTAATACATCTTGCGATATTGTCTTCTACCATAAGGCACTCCAATAGCAGAAAAATGAGCGCATAGCTCGTGCTATCAAATACCTTACGATAGTCAACCCAAACTACTAGCAGATACCGATGGTACTGTATCGAATTGCATCTTGACAACGACCGTTTCACCCCTCGCTGGTCATAAATCTGTCCTCACACGTATTGTATATTGTACAATAAAGCGTATTCAGGCACGTACTCGATTGGTAATTCGCCGGGTCAGGCAAGCCTCTCTTCTTTAGAAGTAGCACAGTTCTTCCCTCTACCAACCACTCAGGCAGCAAAACGTTACCGTCGATGAACGATGTGAAAATCCGACCCAGATGACTAAACTGAGATAAACATCATCCAGCAAAAGATGTTGATGGCATCTGGACGGGGATGAGCATGGTTCTTTAGGCCTCATATCGGGTGTAGGTGCCGATGGTGCGACCCAGTGGTTGGGATCAAAGTGAAAGACAATATTGTCCACTACTCCCCGCAACCGCTTTTCCAACGACCACTTTGTTGGCCTTAGAACTCGCACCCTCTAGATAAATAGGTCGTTTATGGCACAGAGAAGTGTCGGATTCAGTGTATGATGATGATAGCGTAAGTTTGCAGATATTTTGCGAATTCACGACGTAAAATTTCTTCCACTTACCTTAAAATCCATCACACATTAGATTGGCGGCGCCAGATTTCGAACCGCTTCAATCTTTCCCTGGTTCTGTGTAATTTGCCGTCTCGTCCTTACCTCAACGGACCCCGTTGCAGGGGTTCACGGCTTCAGACGACATGCTGCGTCATATATAGCCCAGTTTATGTCGAACAAGTCAATGTCTGGTGAGAGTATGGCAGAAGTGACCACCCGAAAACCGCCGGGGAATGACGAGCAAATCACATCTTTCCCGACGCAAATGCTTGGCCTGGCTCCGTAGATGGTGTACCGTGAAAAGTCCATTCTCGGGGTGCAGCGCACACCACAAATCATACATTCGTGCCATATATCCTTGCTATGCCCACTCATTATCTACTCAGCATTGCATAAGCTCCTGCTTGCGCTTTTCTGACAACCTAGATCTTGCGAAGTGGTGACCATTAGATCCACAACTTCTGTCCCTCCCAACTGATCGCCCCTGCTAACTGATACTTATTTCTTATTATTACCATTATTATGATGATTAGTATTACAATGAATGAAACGATTTTACGTACTCGCGATCTTCTTGGCCGGTTTGCAATATTTTCTAGAAAACCTAATGAAATACAAGCTCGAGGTCGATTCCATGTCAAGTAATGTTCTCCTTAGACTTAACCCCAAAATAATTTTACTCTCTATCGTGCAAGCCTCGTGACCTTGAAAGAATGTTGGTTCCCCCTTTCTTTTCCCCCGCCTCGTGAGCGCTGTGAAGAAATGATTATCAGCAGGCAAAATGTGTGAATTTGTACATGTTGAAGCCTCAGTCAATCGGTGACCCTATTTCCGACCCTGCCATGTTGAAGTTTTCGCTTGTACCGACCCAGCCGCCACTCGAATGTAGCTTCGTGAATTTACCGTATAGCCGGAGTTACTGAAAGGAATTTACTACCCAACCCTCCACACCAGGTTTTTCCATTTTTTACACCTCGCATCGCCATCCAGCGGAATTTTGAGGAACTCCAGATTTTAGTCAAGAGTCGTTATTTTGTTATCTTTATGATTTTTGTTTTTATATCTCCATGATTCAGGGTCACTTGCCACAAGGCTCATTTTGAGAGTCACTCGTCATGAGGGTCACTTGCTACGAAGGTCATCACGAAAGGGTAACTCCCCACGAGGATTATCTGCTACGAAGGTCAATTGTCACGAGGTTGTCTACGAAGGTTAATTGTCGCTTGCCACAAGGGGCAATTGCTACGAAGGTCATTGTAAGAGAGCCATTTGCCCCAAGGGTCATTTTGAAACAGTCACTTGACATAAGGGTCATGTTGAGAGAGTGACTCTCAACGAGGGTCACTCGCTACGAAGGTCAATATCATTAGGGTCATTCTGAGAGAGGGCCACTTGTTACAAGGGTCAATTGTCATCGAGAGCAGGGGAAAAACCTGGAGGGGCAATGTGATCCCGTTAGGGGGAGGGTGACATTTCTTGAGTTGATGACGCTCGTCGGGAAAGTGTGAAATTTCACCTCCGACGGCGAGAAATTGGACTTCCATCCAAAGACCCTCAGTAACCCTAGAGATATTGCACCTGCTCCTGACAACTCTCGTAATGACTGACCCTCTGAAAATAACCCCCGTGATACTTGACCGTCATGGCAAGAGATCCTTCCAAATGACCCTCATTATAAATGACCGTTGTAGCGAGTGAACCTCTCAAAATGACCCTCGTCGTAAACAACTCCCTCAAAATGACCCGCGTGACAATTGACCCTCGCAGAAGAAGGTCCTCCTGGCGAGTGACCCTCTCAAAATGATCCTCATGGCAAGTGCCCCTTGTGATAATCGATCCTTGTGTCCAGTGGAGCCCTCGAAATAACCCTCATGATAGTGGTCTCTTGTACCCAGTGACCCTCGTGGGGAGTGGTTTTGAGGTTATTCATTTTTTTTTTACATTTTTTACATTTTTTACCTCCTGGAGATAAATTACTAGTTTGTTACATCGTCATGTAAAAAACTCGCGTCAGTCTCATATGCCCAACCCTGCTCCACGCGGGCTTTCAACAATATGCATGGCAGTTAAATATAGATTATTCTATGAAATACAATTGAGGATATTCTGCTCGTTGCTGTTGCTGCTCGTTCCAGTTGCGCGCGCCGAAATTTAATTTTTAAGTAGCTTTTCCATTATTATTAATAAACCATTGACCTAGGCCACAAAATTTTCAGCTCAAAAATTAATTGATCACATTCTATATATGTGTGCAAAATTTCATTAACTTGGCTGTATTTTTTCATTGGGTTTTATATTTTTTCCTATAAGTCCCATAAAAATACGGGTTGAATGACGGATTTTTCCAAAACTCATAATAAGTAAACTATTCTCTTCAGCACTTGGAAACTTTGCACACAGCTTCACCAAAACTGATCAGTATGCCGAAAAAAATTGAAAAATTGGCTGAAATTTCTAGGTCGGTTTACGTCCCTCGAATATCCTTAAGATCGCGTTGCCGATCCTGTCATATGTACTGTCTTACTCTATTTTAATATCTATGAGCACAGATGAAAGCAAGCAAGCATGCGCCAATATCCATCTTTATGGTTTGGAATAGGAAATAGTGGTATGGGGGTAAGAAATACATAAAATTAGTAAACAAAAAATAAAACAGAAACACCAGAGCTAATTAAATTGATTTAATATTTTATGTATTCTTCTTCGCCCTATTTTATCAAATTTTAAAGTATATGCAAACACAGTTTAGCATAAATTGGCCTGTTTACTAGTGCAATACAAGATTAATTATTTGAATCCGAATTTCTTGTTTATTTTTCAGATTGTCTGAGAGGAATTGTGTGGAGTTAATCACAAAATTGGTTGAATTGAATCTATTAGACGTCATTTTCACGGCCGATGGAAAAGAATATATTACACCACAATATTTAGAGAAAGAAATTCGTGAAGAATTGTTTGTGCATGGAGGGAGAATAAGCTTGGTTGAATTAGCGAAAATACTGAATATTGACTTGTTCCATGTTACAAAAACTGCAAATGAAATTGAGAGACATGACAAGAGTATCCGAGTTATTTTGGGTCGTCAAATTTTGGATAAGAATTTTATGGTCAAAGTTACGGCGGAGATTAGCGACAAATTGAATCAGATTGGATTTATTAATATTGCAGAATTATCGCTGCATTATGATTTGCCACATGACTTTCTACAGGACATGACGGAAAAAGCACTAGGAAAAACAATTCGTGGCACACAGGATAAACAGGACCCCAAAATATTTTATACTGAGGGATTCGTTGCCACGAATGCCGCCAAGATGAACGGAGCCTTCTTTGCTATTACAAAACCGACACCATTGAGTGCTGTTATGGGGCAGTGCAATGTACCTGAAAAGATATTTTTTGGTATGAGAATTTATTAAAGACATTACTTTTTGCTGAACTTAAATAGTATATTGTGCAAATAGTGCGTAAAGTAGCACTTTTTCGCACGAGTGCTACGCGATCACACGAGGCGAAAAAGGCGATACGCACGTGTTGCACACCTAATTTTATGCAATGCCTGCCAAAATTCGCTTTGAGGGGAGGTTTGAGGGCAAAGTGGTTTTTTGTATGCAGAGTGCGGAAAAGTACCACTTTACGCACGAAAACCGGTACCACATTTTTTGGAATGCGTTATACATGTGATCGCGAGTTCCACCGATACACAAATAATAACTAAACTAGTTTTATTCCAAACATACATTGGTGGTGACATTGATATCGTCGTATGCGATCCTTGGGATAAACATAAAGGTATAATGATGAAATTTAGGCATCAATCAATGCCGTCATCTCTGTGCTCAGTATTAATGAAGAAAATTGTTACTGAGCTATTCAGGCAAAAACCAGAACTTGATCGTCCTGTCGAAGAAGAAAAAAAAGAAATCATGTCATTAATAACCAAAGAGGAATTGATGGTGTAACTTTTGTAAGCACGCAATTAATGCGTACGGGAGGACACCTTTCCTGCTATGTAAGGCAGCAGAGATTCCTACTTCTCCCAAACTATAAAAAATAACCGAACACGCCGGGATTATACCGTCTGCCTTGCATGTTCCTTACTGCTAGGTACCCCCACGCTACGTAATTGCCATTGGTAACCGTGTCCCCACTCCAAAAAACGAAAGAAAAAGTTATGCTGACTTTAATATAGAAGCAGCAGTCAAACTGCTGTTGGTAGATAACCAATACGTTTTGTGGAAAGTACTAAGGAAAGAAAACTACTAAGGCTGCTCTCTCAGAAATAAAATAGCTGAAGGAACACTGCATCCGGAATTCTTTCAACTCGTGCAGGTGGGATCTTTCAACGGAAATTCTCATGAAGTTTAAAGTCGAAGAATAGCTGCAGATAATTATCGACAGCTATTCCAGCAGCAGTCTCCTGCTGGATGAATCTTGAAGTGCGTCAAGGAGGATAGTTTTGAATAATACGGAGTTACGGGAAGGGTACGTCAAGGCACAGTACTGGTTCCCTTGTTATGGCAGATCGTGAAAGACGATCTACTAGAGCTGGAATTACTACGGAGAGCTCATAGCCTCATAAACTCATAGTGTTCACAAATAATGTAGTCGTGGTCATTGCGGACAAATACCTAGCAGAGCTGAATCTTAGTTCCGACACGAGGTTCAAGATAATAGTCATATGTTGCTGGATAACTACCGAACAACTGAGTCCAGCTGAACATAAGACCGGGGTTGTTCTAATTACTAGTGTGGAGAAAACTAACACCATCCTACTGCAAGTCGGGTCGTGTGGAATCATCTCTCTGCTGTACCTCCATACCTGTGGGTGGTGATAAATGCCCGACTTAACTTCAAGTCGCAAGCTGAACAAGTCGTTAGCCGGGCGTCTAGAGTCAGATCCACTTCATTGAGCCTAATGCTCAACCGAGGAATTCCAAACAGAAAAGATAAGTATTGTTGTCATCGATGATTACATCGGTTCTCGCTTATGGCATTTCGATTTCAAAAGGAGGGATCTAAGTTGTAGGAACAGCGGGGGAGAGTTGCATTGTTTATTGGCGAGTCGCGATCGCTTATCGTACAGGGTTCGAAGACGGGGTTTATACGCTAGGCGAAATGTTCTCCGAAGGAAAATTGCCCGAGGAACAAAGGTTATTGTACCCACGGGAGAAACCGAGGCCCAAAGTGCAACAAGACTCAGCCCAATTGAGAGTCCAAAGAGCCTTAAAAAATTGAGAGAAGTGGGAAAACTCATATAGAAAGTGAACTCACCGGCTGATGACATAACTGACGCGCGTGGTCAAAGCGTACCCATGATGAGGTTAATGACGACTTGACGCAAATATTTACGAGACATGGGTGCTTCTGAGCGTATATTCTTAAATTAAAAGATGAAGATTCCTAGAAGTTCCCAGTTTGCGCAACAAAGGGGAAAGACACGGAGTATGTATTCTTCACATTCGCTTTGATGAGTTGCCGAGTGTATGAATGACTCATATAGGGAAACAAACCAGACAGTCTCGTGAAGGCAATGCTGTTATCGCCAACAGTCTGGGACGCGACAAGTACCATTTCCGTTGAAGTGCAATGCTACGGAATAGACGAAAATCTATTGAAACCATTTATAGAAGTCTAAAATGTTGGTGAGAATACAAGACGTGCATTAGGTGAAATCCCTGTGAAACAGCAAACAGTTAAGACATCTCTCGCGATGCGACACTTCGCGGTAGTACTGCGAAGGAAAGAAATATCAAGTGAAATGACTACAGATGGTCTTTTTTGTAGACCGTATGCGTTGCAAACTTGCTAGGTTAAAAACCGATCCCACTAACTGAGAGTGAGACCGGAATTAGGAGTCACAGGAGTGCACCGGACACAACGTGCGTTAAGTCCATCTTTTAAATGAAAAAAATATAAACCGGCACGCGCGAACATTTTTTAAAATTTCTTTGAATTGTTCTTTGAATTGTTTCTTTGAATTGTCGGGAAATTATGGAAATACCACATTCGACGTTTGAGGTCATTATAACAACTACACGATGAATCGGGAAATGAAAAAAATTTCCATAAACAGTTAAAAGAAAAAAAAATAATCGAAGGGAAAACACCCTTCCTCAATAGAATCTATGCGTCATTGTTGAAAGGACGCTCAGGATAAACCAGATCATTTACTTGTAAGCGCGAGTATACAAGAGCTGATCGCCAACTATACGAGTCGAGTTTGTCCGACATATGCAATCACGAGTTATATCCACCGGCATAACAAGGCTTTAAGACTGTTGTATGAATATCTATGGCACTCTTGTGGGATGGACCGAGCGCCCATTCTGCCCTATGCTCCAGGAGGTATTGAGTCCGTTGTCGTAATTGAGATGTGTAAGATTTACTGGAACTTCTCATTTGCGACTAGCAGGCCTGTAACAGCTACAAAGCCTGATATTGTCCTCTTCGACTTTGACAGCAAAGTCATCTATGTGATTGAGTTTTCGGCGCCAGCCGAGTGCAATAT
>JAPYZM010002639.1:0-26436 GCA_030522845.1 Psyttalia concolor
GCGAGTGATATAATCCCACGAGTCAAAAACCACTTTTTTCACGTGTTACGAACAATATTTTTCATCTCAATGTGTCGGAAAAGCACTTTTCAGACACTCTCCCCTTCGCGTCGAGTGACTGAAAAGTTACTTTTCCGACACAGCGTGATGAAAAATATTGTTCGTAACACGTGAAAAAAGTTGTTTTTGACTCGTGGGATTATATCACTTGCCTTCGGCTCGTGATATAAACCTCCCACTCGCCAAAAACCATTTTTATGCCACTCCTGCCTTAGACCGGCTGATTACGCACTCGGCGCTTCGCGCCTTGTGCCTAATTCAGCCGGTTCCAGGCGTCGTGGCATAAAATTACGTTCAGGACTTGTTGGGAAATTTCATCCTCAACGTGCGTGGTTACATCACTCGCCTACGGCTCATACTGTAAATCCCACACACGTTGAAAACGAAATTGCCCCACACGTGCTGAAATATACTATTTTTCACTTGTTACGAAATATACTATTTCATCTCAATGTGTCGGAAAAGCACTTTTCAGTCACTCAACGCGAAGCGGAGAGTGTTTGAAAGTTACTTTTCCGACACAGCGTGATGAAAAATATTATTTTTTCATTACAAGTAAATCTCTTCAGACGCAAGATATTCAAAAAAAAAAAATCCGTGTATGGGCGCATTCGACTTAAATTTTTTTTGGACACTTGAGAAACGCTACAGAATTTTATAATTTATTCTAAGTCCATTAGTTGAATTCAGGGATTGTATTGCGAGAACGGCAACCATTAAGGTCATTCATCTAGTATTGATGCTATTGGATTCAGCGGTTTAGGAGAATTCAGTAAGTTGTTTGATGGCTCGTTTAAATTTACTCGAGATCGATATCGTGACCACTGGCCAGAGTACACCTGTGAATAGGGCGGTCCACACTGGGGATTTACTACTGACGTATAACCGATATCTTTTAAAGTAATCCCAGTAGTACCTCCAGAATTATATTGATGGAATGATATCTCGCAATGAATGATGTAATGGAAGTTCAATGATTCATTTCCTGAGATATGCTCTTCTCAATAGTATTTTCACGCTCAAGTAAGTGAGCTTTTTTTCAGTATCCGGCGACCTCATTATCTTCACAGGAAGTGCCATTTTTTTCACAAAACATTGTACATAAATGTACTTTTTAAAATTTTATCGGCATTGTTTATGATTATGGAAAATGTTTTGAATAATAGAACGCCTGCTGACGTGAGGATTTGTGGAGATTTTAATAAAAATTATTGTAAAACAGAAAAATATGAACTGGGGATCGTTGAGCCTTGAAAATTTTATCGGAGAAGAAGAATTGCGGAAATACTTTCTTGAGAAGGATGTCTTTACTTATGTCAAGAAGCAAATGTTGACAAAATTGACAAAAAGGAAAATCTTTTATCAAGAGATCTTGTACTTGTCCGTGAACGGAGAGACCATTAGTTTACAGCAAAACGACTTCTCAAACAAAGTCAAATGGTTTTTGTATTTATTTAGTTGACTTTTCAAAGTGCAAAACTATTAAATAAATCACTCTAACTGGATTTGGCTTGCGAAATCATATCCGGAGTATAAACCGTGGCCATTAAAGTAAGGAATGTCTCAGATCACATATAATTATCGGCCGCGACGAAGCCGAGGTCAACAAACATGTGATCTGATGACATGCGGCTTTTTTAGTTACTGACCAAGGTATGCATAACATTTTTCTGCTCGTCGTAGCTGGAAATTGGCAACTTCGTTTAGCACAGCAGCCCGAAAGTTGACGCTTTCCGGCCGGAGGGCAGCAAATAGTAGATTACATACCGTGGCCAGTAAAGTACGGAATGACTCAGATCACATGGAATTGTCGGCCGAGGCGAAGCCGAGGCCAACAAACATGTGATCTGAGGCTTTTTTATTTACTGGCCAAGGTGTGTATACTATTTTTCTGCTCGACGTAGCCGGAAAGTGGCAACTTCGTTTAGCGCGGAAAGCAGTAGTTCTTCAAAAATACCTTCTTCAGCCAAGTAAATGTACTTGTCACAAGAAAAATTCCCTACCCCACTTGAATAGGTGTAATTATTCAAAATTAGAAATGCAGAAGTTTTCATATGAGATTGATATTTACCTGGCTCGAGAAATTTTTCTAGAGCCAAATTTGTACCAAATTTCTAGAGCCAGACAATTTTTTCTTATCAATTTGTTACCCGCAATCCTATTAATAAGAGTACACACGCTTTGAAAAAACTCTTTCTCTCTCAGTATATGTATTCAATGGATGATGTTCCGTATAAAATGAAAAATGAAAATGTTCCGTAGATTTTTTGAGAAAAATATTTACGGTTTTGTATGAACATTATGAACGTAAAAATATCGATGTCGTCGCACGAATTACCGATGTTGATATACGCAGCCGTGTGTATTATCAACGGTTCTGGGGGCTGCGAAGAGAGTGAGGACGAGAGAAGACAAGGGATAACAGCGAAGGAGAAGCGCAATATGGGGGAGCAGTGAATGAATAGTGAATTTCGGCGTAGGTTCGCGTGCGCAAGAGCCTCCACTAGCTGTTAGGTAGCGTCCCGGCGTATAAGTTGCAATCAATGAAGCTACGATTCACCTGACAGTGCCGTAAATGCCGGTTCGTCGGGAGGGCCCTTGGATAATCGTAAAAATATCGCAATATGGGTATTTTATCACTTTTTTTTTTAATCATCGTAAAAACTTGGCCGCGTTTATGTATTGATTTCTCCCTTTCAACGATTTTACGACATCTGGTGCTTTATTCCATTTTTTATTATTTTTATTCGTACAATGAACATTTCGATATGATTTTTTCTACTTTAAAAAGATGATAACTCTAGAGTCTCTCAGTAATGCTTGACAATATCGTTAACGATATGGATAATCATCTTTGTGATAATAATTTTGTATTTTGTTAATTCTTTTTGTTTTCAAATATCCGTGGGTAACTGATTATCTCTTATTTGCTGAAAACTAGAAAAAATCATTTATTTAGTCAATAAAAAATATAAATTGTTTCAATGTCGTTCATTATGGAGATTTTATCAGATTTACTCATTTATTTAATTAAATTGTATTGAAAAATCTGCTAGATAGTTAAGGGACAATTGAAATTCTCGTACCCTTGAACATTTTATAGTTCAATGAGAAATGTCTCAAACAATTGTTTTTATGTCCTCTTTTATTGGACTTGTGCTTCTCATCTTCTCTAATGCAGACGGGGCTGGTGGTGCATTCTATGAGCAATTATCATAAATAAACCACAATCGGTAATTTAATTCCTGAGGAAAAATCAATACTCCCTTATTTTGCATATGAATACATTATAAATTGAGGAATTTTATCAATTCGATTTATTAAAAAATAGTCGAGTGATGTAAAAAAATTATGGGACATGGGATAAAAATGTTCAGCATCTGCCGACCGATGTTATCATATCATCAATCGCTAATCCCTGTTTACTTTTCCCTCGGTTAATCATCTGACCGCTGGCCTGTCCAGTGTCAACACATCAGTGATAACAAGAGATCATGATGTAAATATCCAGAAGATTAGGGAAGTTATTCAGTGCACGACTGGACTCGTTGCCTTCCACGTCGTTCTGATAACGTGTCGCTGAGGTTCATAGTTTTTTTTTTATTTCCGCGAATAATTTGTTTATGCAAATATGTGGAGGGGTTTGGGAGTTCTGACCCTGTTGTGCCTGACTGGCATCAGTGCTGACTGGCATGCCGATTTCGGCCCCTGGTTCGTCGCTACAGAGGGTGAACCCTGGCCTGCTGCTAATGCTAGAAATCTTCAGGATGGATTTCTTATTCTGAGACCGTCTACTTTTACTATTAAGGTGATTTTTTAATTTAATAATGTGACAAATTAGCGTGTACATTGAGAAAAAAATATAAACTCGGTCTACCAAATTCAGAAACACTGCAGAATTTTATGGATGCATTTCTCATGCTGAGACCGTCTACTTTTACTATTGAGGGGATTTTTTTATATAATAATGTTACACATTACCGACAAAATTGATTGAAAAAAAAACTTGTCCACCAAATATTTTTTAGACAATCAAAGAACAGAAATTTTCACTCAAAATTTCGCTTTAAATTCTTGCCCAATGAAAATTTGATTGGCAAAAGTTTTTGTGTAAGTAATCGATGATAAAAATATATTCTACTAGTTTTGTTCGATTATTCAGAATTTTGTTTACAGTTCACGTTACCTTATGAACGTTTATACAAGTTATTGAATATTTTTTTATATGAATGTGTAATAAATAAGTTTAAATTCTCAACCAATTGAAACATTTTTATTATAGAATTAATTTTTTTGTAATATCTGAGAAAGTGGATAAATTTTATGGTCTAACGTAAAGCGAATTTCCAGTCCGTAAAGTAATACGCACAAGAATTGCCTTTGCCGGGGTGGAAAATCGGGTTCTAATCGTGGGTGATACAATAAAAGATCGGCCGCGAATGCAATTACCAACTGAACCGAATTTTTCAAGCACGTAATTGAGACCAATCGAAAAATTAATTTATGTTAGGAAAATTGATTTTAGATTGGAATTGAAATTACATTTTCCCAACTCGATCGAAACGAATTGCGCTCAATAGTTTTTTTTTCAATTATAAAATATTTCAGCTCTTGAATTTGTCGTAACTCATTACAACAAACTAGAAAATAATGTCTCAGGAAATTTTTGCTACTACTCAATAGATCGAGTCCTGAATTATCCGACTCATCATAACTCAATAGTAAATAATCTCCCGATTATTTTTTTCCAGTTGAATCAAGACTGCGACATCCTGAACGAAGCCAAAAATAGATACCTGAGCATTATCGCAACGGAGGGTCATTATGCTCGCCTGAAGTTTGCAAAATTTGAAACGAGGACTCCACTTCGTGCAGATCCAACATTCAAAGGAGAACTGGAGACCCTCGACATTCGCGTGGCGGGTGTCTGCGAGGTGTTACCGTACCTCCACATGAACGAAAGCTGTAAATATTTTACTGCCTCCAAGGCGAGCTAGAGTCATAAATTTTTATCACCTTTAAAGCCCCGGCATTGGATCACAAATGGGCTAACAATGTCTTTCAATCGTTTGCAGTATCCAACATACTAATATACGTTTGACGAAACGTCGATTTGTTCTGAAATTGTGTGTCTACGAGAGCTGCCCTATTTTCATCCTTCACAATACCGATTCCTGATACTACTTTTATATATTGATTTTATTATGCTTCAGATAGTCTCACGATTATTGGAAAAACAGCTGATTTACTTGCACCTTCGGTATGGGGCGCTCTTCGGGGATTGGAGACGTTCAGTCAACTGTTGGTTGCTTCTGGTGAGGGAGCAAATGTAAGTCAACTGCCATTTTATGATCATGATCACTCGAGAAGATTGAAGAAATAAAAAATCATCTGAATACATTGAGAGAAAAACCAAATTTTGAAAAGGAAAATTTGGTTCCGGCAGAGGAGAAGTTACATCTCTAGGAGTGTCTCTCCATCTCTACATAGGGCAAGGGGAAAATATTTTGAGAGGGTCAAATGCGTTAATAATATCTCCGCCGAACTTGAAGCCGATACTATTGGTAATTACAAATATTTTCGGCTTCAGGTATATAATATATAATCCTGGCAATTACCAATATTACTAGTTTTAAAATCGACTGAGATATTATTAACGCATTTGACCCCCTCAAACACATTTTCCATTGTTCTATGGATGCCCTTCTAGTGAAATTTTTGATGAATAATTGTGTTCACTCTCGCAGAACGAGATCTTTTAACAAAATGTAATTTTCTTGTTCCAATTTTTTTGAAAATTTTCAAGTCTTACTGACTCCCATAAATTCAGAGGCATTATATCTAGAATTTAATTGTGTGAGAATTCATCCTTTTCTTATCTCATGCTCTCTAACTGAAGTACTCTTCGGTTGGTTGGTCGACGAACACTTCACTATCAATTTACTATTAATTTAAGTGCATAAAGTATTGATCCTAAGTACTGTATGCTCTGCGGAAAATATTACAAGGTCAAAGATCTTAAAAACAAAACAAATTTTCTTGAAAGCCCTTGAAAATAAAAGTCTGAAAAGTGGAACAGAATTTTCAAACAATTTTTTTAGAGCTGCGGGTGCTCGTATGAAATGTCTTTAATAAACTCAATTACGAAATTAACAAATCAACAAATTATCTGATCACATTGAAATATTTATTGTGTCTTACCTCATGTTGTTGCAGTTGAAAGTACAGACGCAAACGATTTTCGATGCTCCAAAGCTACCTCACCGGGGTCTACTCCTCGATACGTCTCGGCATTTCTTTCCAGTTTCAGATATTCTCTTGACATTGGATGCTATGTCTTACAACAAGTTGAATGTTTTCCACTGGCACATAATCGATGATAATAGTTTTCCTTATCAGAGTAACGTTTTTCCTGAACTCTCAGAGAAAGGTACTTGGTTGCCTAACATGGTCTATACTGCTGATAATATAAAACGAGTGATCGAATACGCAAGACTCAGGGGAATTCGAGTAATGCCAGAGTTTGATTCTCCTGGACATGTCAGATCTTGGGGGGAGTCGCATCCTGAGATATTGACCACTTGCTATGGTAAAGAATATCTTTTGTAGT
This sequence comes from Psyttalia concolor, assembly GCA_030522845.1. Lineage (NCBI taxonomy): Eukaryota > Metazoa > Arthropoda > Insecta > Hymenoptera > Braconidae > Psyttalia > Psyttalia concolor. Next base: position 6,671 of record JAPYZM010002639.1, read on the forward strand.
ATTTCTTCTTTAACGGGAGCGAGACGGTTTGCCCTCCCTCTCTGGTCCAATTTCTTAGACATGCTTCGGTTAGCCTTCTCACCAGAGAAACAGCTTATCATAGACAATAACGCTTTTCTCACAATGAAACTCATTTAATGCAACTCAATAGTATCGTCCGAACTATTCAACAGATTCATAAATTTTCGCGTCAAATTACTAATTTATAAACTGCAATCTATGGACCCGTTCAAGATTTTTCATTTATTTATCACAATTTTGTATTTATCAATTTTAGATACAAATGGAGTGCCCAATGGTCATTTGGGGCCAATAGATCCCAGCAATGAGAAAATCTGGCCTTTCCTGAGGACCCTCTTCAACGAAATAATGGACCTCTTCCAGGACAAATACATTCATCTAGGCGGTGACGAAGTGCCCTTCGATTGCTGGCAGAGCAACCCAAATATACGCGATTTCATGGTGAACAACGGAATGGGAACCGATTTTACACGTCTCGAGAGCAGTTACATTGCAGAACTCTTAAAGATCCCTGCTGCTCATAACAAGAGCTCTGTTGTTTGGCAAGAGGTGGTTTTTAACCAACGATTTTTAAAAACGTGATAATTATCAAATTCCGAAGAATTTGAACGATATTATCGTGCATCTGTTTATATCCATCCACTGATAATGCGGTATGAGGAGATAAATCAGGGAAAGACTTTGCCGATTAGTTTGTCAATTTTTCAAACTGAGGTTTATCACAATACATCAAGAAATCTCGTTGTACAAAACAAAAAGACTCATAATTGTCATATTATCTCTTTACCCAGAACTAGAAAACTCATAATTCAACATTTATGAGTCTTTTTATTATATGTCAACTCCTGAATTCTCCATGACTTATCCTAACTCAATAGGAAATTATTCGTCAATTATTTTTTTTCAACTATTCAATACTTTAACTCTCCAATTCTTCCTGATTTATACATACACTTTTCCATTATCACATTGTTATCTCTTTCTGTTTATTATTAGGTATTCGATAACAACGTGAATATAACGTCGGACACAGTTGTCCACGTGTGGACGGGTTTATGGTTCAAGGAGCTAGCGAGTGCAACGAAGAAAGGACATCCAGTGCTGTTATCGGCCTGTTGGTATCTTGATCATGTTGCAGGCGGCGGTGATTGGCAGAAGTACTACAGGTGCGATCCCCTTGCGTTCAATGGCTCCGATGTAAATAAACACTTGATGCTGGGAGGAGAGGCCTGCATGTGGGGTGAATTCGTCGATACAACTAATGTTCACCAGAGGATTTGGCCACGAGCTAGCGCAGCTGCAGAGCGTCTCTGGAGCGAGGGCGTTGATACCACTGAAGGCGCAGCGAAAAGGCTTGAAGAACACACTTGCAGAATGAAGAGGAGGCATATTCCTGCTCAGCCACCAAACGGACCGTCTATCTGTTATGTTTGAGAATGAATATTTTTGAGGATTTATGTAAGGTGATTCACAGAGTGTGTCGTCAGGCAATACTCCCAAGCTCACAATTAAGCTCACTCAGGAAGATTTACGACTAATATGAGATGATTTTTTACTTTATTGTTGTTTTGAGATTAATAGCTTTGTGCACTTCAAGATTTATGTGTTTCCATTGGATATTATTGTATATTGGTTTCCATTGGATATCATTACTAACATTTTCTTTGATTTTGTTACGATTTGGTAGGTATTTTTTAATGGAGTTTGTAGTTATTTTATGTTACAATATAAAGGATACTTCGCATTTTTTTAGTTCGAATTGTCAGGAAAAATCAATGCGAAGAATCCACCTATAACATATAAAGTATTGAAATATGATTTCGCAAAATAAAAGGTTTCGATATAAATTTGAGTCAATTGGAATTGATTTACTTATTATTGAGTATTTACCAAGATTGAGGAATTGTGGAGACCTTCTCTCTCCGTCCCACGTCAATGGAAATCGTATCCGAAGTACTTTTAATTTTCGTATTTCCTGTTATAATTTTCATGCCCGGAAAGCTATACATTATTTTTTCTCTTGAGTTGGACGTGTTAAATACTCAAACTTAAAATTTTGTATTGCTTTTAGTTGCCTCAGAGTAACAGATTTGTAATATATTGATGAAATTAACGAATTGGAACATCTCGTGAATACTTTCAAAATAATTGATTCGAAATTTCATTCTGAGCGAAACAAAAATTGAGCATCATTTTATATTTGACATTCATTTTAATATCGGAATGAGATAAATTATCAGGTCAGAAATTCTCATTTTGGAAATAAGTTCGACGATTATCATTAGATTGGAGCTAAATCAATCAGTGGGGACAAACACAATCCGTTCCGCTTTCCGAATAAACAATTAAAAATGAGGTATGTATCTCCGATAATCCGCCCTGATTTAATACTCACAAAAAACACCGGGGAACATCAATCATTTTATTGGATTTATTTATTCGTGATTTGCAGGGAGTGTTGTGGTGTTGCAAATCGGCCAACAATATCGATAATTAAAAACTCTGAACCTTCCCAAATATGTCCTCCCCTTTGCTTCACCTGTCCCCTGACTTGTCCGAGAGCTGCACCTGGGCCTAAACCAATAAAAACTGAGGTTTTTTTTCTAAATAAATCGCGAAATGAATTTAAACATGAACGAGATGAAAGCAATAATATTTTTTTAATAATTCGACAAATATTGTCGTAATTAAAATATTAAAAACGAAAAGCCCTTAATCTTTATCGCAGGTTTATCTTCGTCCGGATCCACAGTGTCCACCGTATTACCCCATGCCCTGTCCCCCTAAAGTTCAAGTGATATCCATGCCAATGAAGCCCCCACCCCCACCTCCTCCAGCGCAGCCACGGTACTGTGTAACAATGAAAAGAATTCCTGTGCGACCTCCTCCACCACCAACTCCTCCTGTGTCTTCCCCGTGTCGCGCCATTTGCAGTGAGTCTACAGAGAAGACAAGTTTCTGTTATCCTGAGAATGTTTTTAAAATTCAAGACCACTTCTATTGATTGAAAAACAATTTATTTCCCATTTAGAAAATAAAATGGAAAAAAATTTCGTCCAATGAGAAAAAAAATATCTCTCTCATGGCGATAATTTCAGATATATAAACAGAAATAATAATTACTATCATCATGTTTTATAGAATGAGAACTGTTTTTCAATCGTGAAAAAAAAATTTGAATTGTATCATCTTATTCTTGCATTGGAAGCTCACCTAGAGTTTCAATTTTTCATTGCTTGTTCATTGTCTTTCTATAAAGCGATTCTTTTTTTCAGTGCCTTCCGCCCTTTCATGTCAATCACGGAGTTGTTCTTGAAAATGCCATCGATTGCGACTGCAAGATAGAAAATAATCGATAAACAAGACATCTCGATGTAGAGAAATTAATAATGGCCTTGATTAAGGATTACTTCATATGGAAGTTTGATTTTCAAGCGACTGTTTGATGATCGATAGTAATACTCAAGAAGAAATCATTTTATAGGATACCCCAAAAACTCGAAATTAATTATTTATCTGGTGAAATTGTATCTCATGGACAATTTTGTACATGCCAGTAGTTTTGCGCTATCGCAAGAATTTAAATAATAAAGTTTGAAATTTCGGAAATTCAATGTTAAATGCCGGTTTAATATGCTAAAAAATCCGCCTTTGGGCGATGGCGAATTTCTCAGCCGTTGCGGTATGAGCCCTCTCTCAAAAAATCATCCCATGATCTTACTGGACGGCTATGGACTTGGTCAAGATTCCATTACCACGAGAGTGAAATTCCCCCACCCCTCTCCTTTTTTTGATTTTTGTATAATCGATTTCGAATAATGCTCTCAAAATTTCATCATTCACATTTAAACCTATCGGAAAGTTAAGCACGAGGCCCGTTGAGGGCCGAATAAAAAGAAACAGTCACACAACGTATTGGGAGACCGGCCTCAACTTATTATTATTTTCATTCTTACTACCATAACGTTTCTCCTTCTCTGTCCTGTTTGAAGTTTCAAGTTTGAAATTTCGGAAACTCAATGTTAAATGCCGGTTTAAAATGCTAAAAAATCCGCCTTTGGGCGATGGCGAATTTCTCAGCCGTTGCGGTATGAGCCCTCTCTCAAAAAATCATCCGATAGGAAGTATATGTTAAGCTTTATTAAAGACATTGATAAAGAATTGGTCTGGGTTGTTGGTCGCTCGCTACCATCGTTGTTGGGTTGAACTACTATCTTCCGGACTAATTCTCCGGACTAATTCGGGGGGGCGAGGGGGCATTTACTCCCGTCCAAATGGGATCTACCAAGGTCAATGCCTATCGATCGCGATCAACATCGCTTCGATCGGACGACACGACTACGCGGGAACGTGGATGAAACGAATTGAAAGATCAAAATTCTTGTAACTCTTATTTTTAAAAATCCTCAAAAAGAGGTGGGGGGATATTGCGCTTTCAAACTAATCCGATCTTGTCCTCGATGATGCCTATCGATCGCGATCGAAATCGCTTTCATCGGATGACGGGTCTGCGCGGGAGCGTCAACGAAAGCAAATGAAAGATCAAATCACCTCATAATTTCTTGTAATCCTTATTTAAAAAAAAAACTCAAAAAGGAGTGGGGGATTTCGCTCCTAAACTAATCCACCAACTCGCTGAAAAACATCGGAGGGTGTTCTCCTGGTCATGAAACGTCATTTCATAAAATTACAATTGTTTTTTTTGTGAGTGAAACCAATAGCTTCTCCCTATGGGGAAGCTAATAATATATACTAAGAATGAAAATGCTTTATTAAAATTTTGGAACCCGACAGTGGTCGCATCAAGTCTCCACAGTGACCTCCTTCACGTCTCTAGGTCCGCCTTGAGAGAATCTCACACGTTTGATTTAATCAGGGAAAATATTTTCTTCTCTGATAAAGTTCCGTAATTTTAGGTAAAAATTACGTATTCCATAAAATTTTCTACCATCGCATTTCGCGCCAGAATCATTTATAGTACCTAACTACATAAGATACATAATTTTCATTTATTGAATATTCCCCTCTCTGTTGTATATTTCGTGTTGCCTACGCAACACTATACATATGCACCTTCCAGGCATCGATTGGGTCTGCCGGCTATACTTTATATTTATATGTCAGGCATTTTTTATGCAGTTAGCATGAAACTACATTATCAATGCAGCTGATAATGTAGTGCCAGGCTGACGGAAGAAAATTACATAAGAGCCAATTAAGAAACGTTTTTCATGGCTGAGAATTTGAAGAAAAGAAAATTTTCTTTAACTCAACCCTCATTTGCTTTATATTTTTCAAATCGATATACTTGTGAACTAAATGCCACTCATCTCTTTTTGAGTGCTATCGCAAGTTCCCCTTGTTTGTCACAAGAATAACATTATTACAATTTTCTGTCTAACTAAAAGGTGATTGTCCTAAAAAATTCTTCAGTTTACCCACACATTCGTATAATTTTTATCGCTGAATGCGATCTTATCAATCTCCATAATCATAATTTGTGGGAAGTAACTTATAATTGAATGGAACATTTTATATGTTGAATCAAGAATATCGTGACGCGGAAGAAACTGTGAGACTGTAATAAGCTATCGTCAAGTTATGAGGAGTTTACATTTCTTGCATTAGGAAAAAATCGAATGAATATATACTGCTAGAGTTACAAATTATATAGCAACCCTATAGACATTGAAATACTACAAATTATGTTCCATCTTAAATACAGAAAGTTCAATTTAAAAATCAACTTCATCCAAAAGAAGAGAAAATTGTCCACAGAAGAGACTAGATCAGGCTATAAAAAATAAAACGTTCCAGTTCTCCTGGACAATATACGTACTTTGATAGCAAGAGCTACTTTATTTGGTCCAAGTAAATGTATCCCATACGAAGGTTTTATTCATTTGGAATCGCTTGAAGCACATAAGACTCCAAGAACAGGAAATCATGATAAAACTATTTTTCTGTCGATGTAGCGCCACTAAAATCCCGGTTTTATTTGATAAAAAAATGTGGTTTTACAGCGAAAGATACGTCATTTTTATGGCGATTAAATAATAACAACAAAATTTTTTTTAACAATGTTGTATTGTTATTGTACATAATTTTATGTACATGATTTACGAAATAAAAACAGTTATAAAAAATTCGTATTATTATGGGTTGAGTCTTAATTTAGAGAATGGCCATTTTGTGGCTCTCGTGTTTATTTAGTAATTTTTTTGTTATCGCTTGGGATACGATTTGCATTATAATATCCATTGATTCATCGTTCGGAGTAGAACATATTTTAAGCAAATAATATTGAACGAGCAATTATTTTGTGTCATTGCGCCCGAAAAAACAATATATAGTTAACGCAAAATCCGCGATTAATAATAATAATAATAAATTTATACTTTATGTTACATTAATGTAACATTTTTTATTTAACAAAAAAACTGTGCTCCTCGACTAATAGGGCGAATGATACACAACATTGGTTTTATTACAGTTGAGTCCGATGAGGGACAATTTTACTCGACTTAATTTTAAAATAAGTATAAGTAGCGGTATTTTGTGTTCACGATTTTTTTGTTTAATTAGTGAATATAAGAACCGACGGCAATCCCCGAGTGGTTGGAGCATCAGACTGTGGCGGGGTTTCCGGCTTCGCTTGCCGGCCGTTGCAATTTTTCTGAGGCTTCTAATTTCTCTGTTTCATTGTCGAGCGAAAGTCTCTTAAAAAAACGCTTACGGTGCAGAAAGGTTGGCGTTGGAGGACCAATCGTAAAAACTTGAAAGGGTATACAAATGAAAGGAATACTTGAAGGGAAGATACGATGACAGAAGTCGGAAATTACCCTTACTATCCTGCCCTTCTGTCCACTTTTTCTTCAACAAAAAAGAAGGAAGAGAAAAAAGGAAAAAAACGATTTTCTCGTTAGATTCACTTAACTGAATAAATTATTTCTTAATGTCACATTTTGTTCTCTAGTTTGGAATTATGGGGGCGGAAATTCATTCTCCGAAATCTTCCGAGATTATATTATAATTTTTATTTGAGTTCAATTTTTTAAAGATTTTTTCTCTTAGTTTCAATTGTTGAGTTGTTTAGAGAGTTATTAATAGTCTTTGTTAGATCTATGTTCACGTTTTTTTTATTTTTTAAATGCTTAGAGACGATCGCGCGCTAAGCGCCTATAATAACGTTTGCATGGCTGACACATGAATTGACATTTCATTTTTTCAATTATATATATATCAGAATATATAAAATTAGAGTTATTCCACTAAGTCAATGTGAAATTGACCGGCGTCATTGTTAACTAGTTCTTCAAACCTAGTATTTTATGTAGATGTCAATGCAAGTTCATCCTTCGATAATGGACGCCAAAGATATTTAATATATCTAACTCTTAATTTATTCTATAATCATTATTTTGTGTTGAAATTTTTCCAGTGCCGCATGTAGCTTGTAAGAGGAGTTGGAAGTCGACCCCTTTTTACGGTTTCCACAGGATTTCTGGGGAACGAATTATCTGAAATAAGACAGTAAAATATTTTCATAATCTGTAAAGATTTGGTTTTCGAGTTGACTATCTCGAGATATTTCTATGCAAAACAGTGGCGGGGGTTTGAATTTTTTTGTCACTCAGTCCGTAAAGCACTAATTCACGGCCGCTTCGCAGCCGTGAAACACCGCCCACAGACGTCGTGACAAAATAGTACATTTTGACACTAGGCCGTGAAGAACTTTTCTGGCGAATTTGAGGTTACAGGACGAGCCGAAGGTGAGTTCTGTTATCATATGAGGCAGAAAAGTTCTTCACAGCCGTGTGTCAAACAATATTTTTTGTCACGACGTCTGTGGGCGGTGAAGTAGTGCTTTACGGACTGAGTGACAAAAAATATTGTTTGACACACGGCTGTGAAGAACTTTTCTGCCTTATATGATTACAGAACTCGCTTTCTGCTCGTCCTGTAACCTCATATTCGCCAGAAAAGTTCTTCACGGTCTAGTATCAAAATGTACTATTTGACCATTTTTTTGCATGGAAATATCTCAAGATAGTCAACTCGAAAGACGAATCTAGACAGATTAAAAAAATATTTTACTTTACATTTCAGATGATTCATTCCTGAGAAATCATGTGGAAGTCCCTAAAAGAGGACAATTTTCAACAGGCATTCTGAAAAAGAAAGTTTCAATTAATATAAGTGGTTTACTTAAAACTGTCAAAATTTAATCTTGAAATATTCTTTTTGCAATACCTACCCAAAAAATTCAATTTTCGGTACCGGTTTTCGTGCGTAAAGTGGTACTTTTCCGCACAGTGCGCGTAAAAGTCAGAAATCGTGCGTAAAGTGAAACTCGTGCGTAAAGCTTCGCTTTACGCACTCGAATTTCACTTTACACACGATCTTGACTTTTCCGCATATTGCAAACAATTAGGTGTGCGTATCGCCGTTTTCGTCTCGTGTGATAGCCTAGCACTTGTGGGAAAAAATGCTACTTTACGCACTAGTTGCACAATATACTATTGTATTCTGAATTAGAAACGAGTGAAATAGTATATTATGCAACATGTGCGTAATGGTGTTTTTGGCTCGTGGGAGGTTGTAACACGAGCCGAAGGCGAGTGTTATAATCCCACGAGCCAATGGAATCGCGTGATTACGGGCACCTATGGCATAAAAGAATAAAACAAAAAACTATCTGAACTGGGCCTTAAATGGCCGAATCTATGGTATTTTTTGCATTAATACGATCTATTTTTCAATATGGATTCCTATCTTATTTTTTGAAGAAGAATTAATTTAATTTTCATTAACTCAGTTAATCAAGAACAATTTTCAATTTATACAAAAAATACCTGGTTGCTCTTATTCTTAACCAATTGACTCTAAGTAACTTCTAGAAACTTTACATTATTTGATTTAAAGTTCTCAATTTTTTGTTTGATATCCTCGGAAAAATTATCAAATAAGTTTTTTAAAGGCTATCCTTTTCGGTTTTATAGAACAAAGTATAATCCGGTATGGTCTAATGGTTCATGATGTCTGGCTTTCACCCAGGAGACCCGGGTTCGATTCCCGGTACCGGAAATTTTTTGAAAATCAGTAACTGCCCTCATATCAAATTCATTCATCTATCAAGTTCGTATGTAAATAGGTTTTTTCGTTGGTCCGAGTTGTCCCCCCAAAATCGCTGAGTTGTATCCCGAACTCTGCTTATGGAAAAAATTGAGACAATATAATGTTCAGAAATGTTTAAAAATCGTGGTAATCCAAGTTAAATAAAATACAACCGGTGAAATTATCATCGACATATTTACTCGACCATTGGACCAGTGTTTTGTGGATTCCTCGAAAACTAGAGGAGCTAGCGTTCTGAATTCAACGGTATTCGATTCCTGAAGACATTTCCTATTGATTTCGATCTACAGTATATAAGTAACCGTTGAAAGTTGTTTTTGTAATTCTCCCGGTATCTGGAGCTGCACAGAAAACGGAGGGATTAATTATATAAGAAGGCAATCCACAATATTATCAATCTGGATGGGTATTATTAATTGATTAGTTAATTGCAGTTTTTCCTTTTATTAGTCATACGAGATTGTTACATGAATATTGCTATTCGGTCTGCATTGTTACAGGCAATTCAGAAGATTTATGAGATACTCATGTGAGTACGTCACGGTGGAGGTCCTGTAGACTCGCCGATTATTGTCCAACGTCTATTTTTCGCAAAAAGAAGAGTAGAAGAACACCTGTTGCCATCTCTTACTTGACCCGAAACCATAATCGATGTCAACTGCAAATAAGACGAGATCAATCTCTACCCTACCGACACTTTTTGACCGACAGCAGAATAAGTCATGAGTGCATGGACGGAGGCCCCCCGATGCTGCCGTCAAAGTTCCGCTTTCTGTTATTATTCTCTAATTTTTAAGAAATTCACTCGGTTGCTGTCAGTTATTAGTGCTTTGCGAGGAATCATTAGACTTGGAATATCATCACTATGGTATTGAACGAGGTCAACAAACTGGTCAATGATCTGGAGAAGGCCGAACTTGAGGTGAGTTGACGTTTTCAATTGTTTGGTTATGTTTCCATTACCGGCAAATCGAGTGAAATTATGAAAATATAAATATTTGCTTGGAGATATCCAATTTTTCTGTTCAAACATGCTCTTGCCAGTATTCCCTTTCTCGCTTCCTATTTCCTAGCACAACCCGAAATTTTCTTGTTCGTCAACAGAATGGAAAAATGTCAATTTGAAAATCAATGAAAAAATTGTTAGACTTTGGAATCGATAAAATTTTGTTGAGTGATTGATGGGTTCATTGCAGGCACCAACTGGGACAGTCTCGGCTCAAGTTTACTCTCAGTTACTCGCAGTTTATCTCCACCAGAATGACTTGTGCAACGCCAAGTTTCTGTGGAAGAGAATCCCAGATAATGTGAAGAGTGGCTGTCAAGAACTCGCGCAAATCTGGAACGTCGGACAGAAAATGTGGCAACGGGACTGGCCAGCGGTACACACAGCACTCAATCTTGAGTGGAGTGATGATGTTCGTCATATCATGCATGCATTAAAAGGTAATTGCAGTGACAACATGTCTACGAATAAAACGGTTACTGTTCTTAATTTTTAAAATGTTGTCCCCGAAAAATTGGCTCCCTACAGGGGAAATTATCGGTCTGATCCCCCTGATTCCCCCTGGCCGGGGAAGATATCCATTTGACATGTGTCACGTAACTCCAAATACTGCAATCTGGTCGAAATTAGAAGCGAAATCGTCAGTAGAATTGTGGAATAATTCCTCGGGTATTTTGTGAAATTTTTTCACAGATGCTCCCACTCCGGAATTCTGAATTTATTAAATATTGGTGCAACGAATGTAATCAACTTAAGAACTATTTGACGCTGATGGAGTGAAGTGACGTAGTGAAACAAGCTCCCAATGCAGTTATTGAAAAATATCCTAAATTTGGAAAAGAGAGTCAGCTTTTTTCGCCACATTTTTTTGTAGCTGTCATCCTTGTCTATAAAGAAGGTTTCGAGAACATTTGGATACATGCATGAACTACTGACATCGTTGAATGCAATCGATTTAACCTCAGAAGAAAAAATTTCTCATTATAAATATTCCGAAAAAAATACTTTATCAAAAATAACTTTGATGTGTATGGATTTATCTTCGTGTAACTGATTTAAAATAAAACTGCACCAACTGTTTTCAGAGAGTGTTCGCGAAAGAGCGATGTCGTTAGTCTCCGAAGCCTACTCGTCCCTGAGCTTGTCAGTCCTTGCAGGAATGACGGGGCAGTCTACGGAAGAAGCCAAACAATCAGCCCTGGATCGAGGCTGGACCCTCGAAGATACGACTGTAAAACCCTGCAAGATCGAGAAAGGACAATTTCCACCAAATCAAGCCACCCTTACCGAGGATCAACTCTACAAACTCACTCAATTTGTCTCTTTCCTCGAAAACTAGAAATGTTATCTCACTATTTAAGATGCCCACCCCACAATTTAACATTGAACGGACAAAAGAGGTAGAAACAGCTGCTAAAATGCGGGAAAAATGTGTCTCCATGAATTTTTCTCATTAATGATTGGGAAAATAGAAAGAAGTGATCTCAATGAGTTGAATGGCTTTAGGAAAGCTCGAACCAGGTTTTGAAAATTAATTTATTTTATTTTTTGTTCTCGTCTCACTCAAACGAGAAGAAAGCATAGAGCAAGTTTTGTCCACATTTTTATTTTCATTTAGCAACAGTCCCATCCTCTTCAATGTTGAATATTTTCCCCCATAAATCAGGTTAATAATAAAGTTTCTTACGTATAAATCACAAACGTTGTAATTCTAACTAATCACTAATACAAAACATTCCACAAATGTTAATGCAATGGTATTGAATCCTTCTCACGGTTCACAGTTGAGAGGACAGGAACGGTACAAACAGTTGCCAAATACGGACAAATTTGTCGCCAGTGAATTTTCTCGATTAGCAACTAAAAAAATTCAATGAAGGGATCATGATCACGATCTTAATGGGTCAAATGATTTTGGAAAAACTGAAAAATAGTTTTGTCTAGGATGTATCACGAATCCCTGAACAAAAAATTTGGGATGTTTAATCTTCCTTCCTCTAATCCTTAGAATCAGAACCAGATTTTGAAAATATTTTTTGTTCTCGTGTGGATCAAACGGGAAGTATCCAGAGAATAAATGTTGTCTACATCTTCATTTTCATTTTGCAACAGTCCCGTCCTCTTCAATGTTAAATATTTTCCCCCATAAATCAGATTAATAATAAAGTTTCATACGTATAAATCACAAACGTTGTAATTCCCTCTCATCACTAATCTAAAACATTCCACAAATGTTAACGCAATGATAGTGAACGTTACCCATTGGCTAGGTAGATTTGAACCCCCTTCGGGTGAACGGCAAAAAGAAGTTGAGAAGAGTTAAAAACGAGAGGATAGGAAAATTGTACAACTGCCAACGGCGGCTCTTTACTCGGGTATGACCTCTTGGCATCAACTGCAAGTTTCGTCCTCGTGTGCACGCGCGGAAGAGGCATAAAATCTGTACGTATATATTCAAAAGCCAAGACATCTCCAATCGATTTTACCTACACTAAAAGATCGTGAGGTTTCTTAACTCCAAGCGAGCACCACCGAAGGCGCGAAGATACGACCTTTGCTCGGTTTCACGCCGTTGTCGAACGGGGGAGGGAGGCAATAGTTGAGACCAGGGAATTATATGGAAGGCGAATACATTCGAATTTGCCATGGGTCTCAGGGTGCTCCATGACGAAATCATTCCGTGTGGCACGCATTGAGTGGTTTTAAAAAATTTCTAGAGGGGGGAGGGGGTTCTGGGAAAGGACGAGGAAGTTAAGACAAAGGAGTGATGCAAAAAAACTAAAAAAAATACAAATGACGTTATCTATAATAGAGCAGCGCTACACGGAGAGAATATCTTTGAAAAAATTGGTATGTTAACAAACTTCTCTTCGTACAATTATAATTTTGTTTTGTGGTACTAATTTTTACAAAAGAATACAGTAGAAAATGACACAGACCACTTTCTAGGAAGATACACCGTAAAATATGAATTGAATATCCTCTGAATTTTGCAGCACTTTTAATCCAAAAATTTAATTGTGTAAACTAATACTTTGTATGTTCAATGTGACGTTTAAAAAAATGCAATGTCATAAAAGCATTATGATTGCATAAAAAATTGTGATATTTTTATATTGTGATATTTTTTTTTTGCGTGGACTTTTAACGTCCAGGAGAAAAATTTGGTATTTTAAGAAGGGAATAAATCAGAACCTAGTTTGAGAAAAAACAGAAGGATTCGTAGTTGCGTTATATGGTTTATATCTGTCAGGAACGGACGAATATATCTTGCTTCTTTCTAATTGGATAGTTTACATGACAAAAATTAGTGAATGAGGTGTATGATCCGGCCTTAGTATGCTCCATTGAAAAAATTACTAAAAAAGAAATGCTAAAATAATATGGTTGGCTTTGTTTTCTATTAATATTTCCATTGTCGATTTTTCTCATTTCTAATTTTCACACTTTTTTTCATTTTTTTCAATTTCTACTGGAACATTACTTGAAATGTCATGACACGGTGATGTATATTTTTTCGAATGTCTACACTGAGAAAAGAATATAATTTTGGCAATCAAATATTTTTCAATCGGGAATTATAATCGTCAATTTGTGGATAATTTTGTGGAAAATTTGTATAAATTTTCACAAAAAAACATCGTGCCATATGGTATTTATCAACTCAAATTTGCAGAATTACCTGAGATATGTTATCCCATAAATATGATTTTTAACGGGGTTGACTACTGGCCTTCACTGAACGAATCATCAAACATGAGTGACTTAATTCAATTCAATTTAACTCTGCTACACGGAGAAAAAAATTCAATAAAAATTACGTGTTAGTTCCGTAATCTGGGAGTCAAAACAATATTCCGTAAAAATAACGGTACAATCCCGTACTTTTTTACAGTACAAGTCCAAAAAAAAATACGAAAAGTTCTATAAAAAAGTACGTCACTGTTCCGTAATTTTTACGGAATATTGTTTTGACGTGTACTACACAGAAAAAACTATAATTCTGGCCATCAAATATTTGTTGTAATACCCGCCGAAAAAGTGTGCGTAAAAGTCAGAGCTCGTGCGTAATGTGAAACTCGTGCGTAAAGCTTCCCTTTACACACTTGGATTTCACTTTAAACATGACCTTGAATTTTCCGCAGTCCGCACACAGAAAAACCACTGTGCCCTCCAAACCTCCCGCCGAGGCGAACTTTGCCAGGTATTGCAAAAAATTGGGTGTGCAACACGTGCGTATCGCCTTGCGATGCACAACTCGTGTGAAAAAGTGCTACTTTATGCAGTAATTGCACTATACTATTTTAAACGACCCAATATCAGAAATTTGCACACACAACCTAGTCTTAAGGGAGTAATCTCATGTGAACATACAAATTTTTCCGCTTTTTACGGAATTTTTTTTAATAAAATAAAATTCAATCATTTGAATTTTTTATTTGGATATTACACTATATAAAAAATTTTTTTTTTTTTCATTTTTTTTTAAATTACATTAGACGAGCAAAAGAACACAGGTCACTGGTCATGGTAATCGCGGCTGTTCATGTTGTCAGAAATTTAAAAAATCGAATGAATGATTGTGCAGTAGGTCTGTCACTATCGGCCCAACCAAAATTAATCAATTTCATTGAAAAACTAAAATAATAGTGGACCGGAGGAAAAAATTATTTAAACCTTCGCTCTACAGATAACTCCCTTTCCGTGTCGGCGATTAAACTCATTTAATACGAGGAGTTTCGGTCTGAGTTTTTCGGAGCATATTTTCGATACGTTTGACTGTCGAAATGTGCAAAAAATGAGGGGAACGTTGTTGGTCGCTCGCATGGGTAAGCGGAACCCATTCGGGGCGCGCAAGACACTTTCGGGTTCGGCTATTTGATCTCAGAATTTCAGAATAAAATAAAATAGGTTTTCGTGCGCGGCACCTGAAAAATGCCGTTTTCGTGCCGCTGCGCGTCATTTGTGTTCACAACATATGTAGAGAGAGAACCATTTTTTGCAATACCTGCCCAAAAAGTTCACTTTTCGGTACCGGTTTTCGTGCGTAAAGTGGTACTTTTCCGCACAGTGTGCGTAAAAGTCCGAAATCGTCTTTAGGCACTCAAATTTCACGTTACACACGATCTTGTCTTTTCCGCACTCCCCGCACAAAAAAAACACGTTGCCGTCAAACCTCCCCTCAAAGCGAATTTTGGCAGGTATTGCCAAAAATTAGGTGTGCAACACGAGCGTTTCGCCTTGTCCACCTCGTGTGATCGCCTAGCATGCGAAAAAGTGCTACTTTACGCACTAGTTGCATAATATACTATTTCACCACTTCATTTCACCCCTTAAATACGCCCATATTTGAACTATTTACGACCCATTTGACACAGCAAATTACCAAAAAACGGGAGAACCGCTTGACCGATATTGATCAAAATCGAATCAGTACTAAATTACGTGAAGACGATTCAATCGCGCCATTGATCACTCCGATCGGTTCAGTCATTCGTGGTGAATACACTAACTTCCCTAGCCCGGGAAGTGAAAAATCGATTTTACGAACTGGTTATATTTGACTACCCCTTAAATTCGTATCCGAAACGTATTTCATTTGCAAAATTGGATTTTTTCCGTTTAATATCATAAACCTGAAAGAAGCATGGAATCAGTCGCCCACACGCGACCGAAGGAGAGGGATCTGAGCTGAATTTATCAATGAAAACATAAAATGTAATAAAAAATCTTCCCGAATTCTTGAATTTTCTTAAAAAAAATATTTGGCTGCATTAACATTGAAGTAAAAGTAAATTGGAAAGCTCGTCGAATCTATCGGGTCCAAATTGATTATTTTGAGCCGTTATGCAATATTATATACCAATTTATTTCTACCCTAGAGAAGCGCAATAAGGGAGTTGAGCCCACGTGCGGAATTCTGCTTGGCGTGAGGGGAATCTCACTCTGCGCCTACGCCAAGAAAAATGCAAGTCTGACGATAACGCAGGGGGAATAAAGTAGAGGACCCCTGTTTATGGGTTTTCTACCTTCACCTCAGGCTCGGGTGGTTATTACGTATGAGGGATTAATCCCTTCATGAAAATCCTTTCATTAATAATTTTGTTCAGTTGACTAGATTAATCTGTGAAAATTGAATAAAAAATTGTCTACCAAAAAGTATTAATATCAAAATTTCTACTTTGCCTAGAACTAGTCATCATTTGTCCGATTGTTTGGATTTCCAATCTGTGCATAGGTGCAATACCTCATTCAAGAATAATGAGATCAATGATTAAGCAAAAAATAAACAATTTAATTCGAAAGTCACCCAGCGTCCATAATTTAATATTTAAGAAATGCTGCAGAGAGCTACAACAAAATTTTGTGTGTCCCTATTGGTTCGTATATATTGTATATATTTGCGAGTAGAATTATTTAAAAAACATGAGTAAAAAATTGTTCAAGTTCTGTATTTCTAATGATCCTACTCTAAAAAGGACAACATCGATATATATCGATATCTCGAAAGTCTGTCAAGGTCATTCGTCATTGGTTCACAGCCGTAGAGGCTAATTGGAAATTTTTAATTTTGATTGGCACAATTGCAACGCGCGCAGCGCGCGTTCGGGCTCGTATCTGTAAAAATGCTGACGTATAGTAATTGATCATGAAGTAAAATGACTGATACATTAAAAAAATGTTTATTAAATGAATTTCCCTCTGAATCTGCTCATCTCGACAACATGCACTCCTCGTTTTCATATAATTTCCTCAAACAGATTACAATAAATAACCTCTCGGTCGTGAAATTTACATTCCTCAATTAATTATCCTTTTTACCATTGCTATGGGAATAACAATAAACTTGTTTTTTATTGTTAATATGTCATTTAGAAAGTGGCAATAAGGTCTGCAATAATGTTTCATATATTCGAGGAATTTCAAGTGCATCATATTCGATATAAATTGGTTATTCAGTCGAGAGTAAAATAATAAGAGTGAAGGAATTTCCAAGTGCCTCTTCTCCAGACAATACTCAATTGAAATGATGATTGATTAACGACGATTGATTCATTCAGAAACGAACTAGACTTCCTCATCTCCGGATAATCGAATCAATCAATTAAATTTATCAAACGATAGCAATCAAAAAAGCAATTGAATAAATAAGAGGGAGAAAAAAAATCACGCCATCCTCTCGTTATCTCCAGTGCAACCCGCGACGTCTAATGTCGCAACATCCATGAGGTTCGCCGTTTCAAAGTGGTTACAGGGCGGTACAAGTGTGGCGTACCGTTCGATTGTTTCGTTATCGCGATCATCCTCGAGTACAACAGGTCAATCCCTCTCGGTAGATCTCCTCTTTCCTCATTGATCTGTGTATGAGTGTGTACGTGTGTGTTTGTAATCATCACTCGTATTCTACGAATAGGCTGCGCCTATTCGACATAGCTCATTTTCTATTACAATTATTCAAACGCCTTCTACTCTCTTTCTCATCATCATCAGTTGTCTCCTTCACTTTCCAATGTGTGATACCACAAATTTAACAATTAAATTGATAAAAAATCAAGGTTTATGATGATTTGAGGGAACCGGGGGAGACGATCGCGTCCTCAGTTGGGTGTTAACTCATCTCAAGGAATGACTCGGGTGAATTACGAGGAATATTATTGAAAGCGGTTTGAAGTTAACTCGCCAAATTACTTTCCCCCAGCGGGCAATAGCGAAAGCTTTGCGCTATAAATTCTTGACTTTTTTTTTCTCACTTAGGTTCATATTTATAACTATGTGTGGATGCATATGAATCGTTTTGAAAAGCCGCTGAACAGGCTTAACACGTGTATGCGAATAAATATGCAGTATATTAAATTGTAAGAATTGTCAAGGATGATTGCAATGATTTAAAATACACCGAGAAAACTATATAATTTTGTCCATCAATATTCCTTGAACGAGAATTTGAAGCTGAATTTTTACGCTGATATTGACACTAGATTTTCAGTGAAATCTGAAATTCTAGTGTCGAAGTTTATTGCAATTTCCGCGATAAAAGTTTCCGATACGTGTACGGAAAATTTCAGATAAAAATATCTAACAATTCAGTGATTATCGCTGAGGTAACACAGAGGATATTACCAATCGAATATTGTTCGAGCAACAATTTGAACCTCTATTTTGACTCTAGTGCTGCCACTGCATTCTCAGTGAAATGTAAATTTTTAGTGTTGAATTTTTTTGAAATTCACGCAAGATATGAATGTGATGCAAATTTCCCAGACGTGTACTTCAAATTTTAGATCAAAATGCTTAACAATTCAGTCCTAATCGCTGAGAATATTTTTTGCTCGGGGTAGAAGGGATAATTAGGATTGCTGTGCATCAGAGGATATTTCTTTGTTTCGTTAGTTCTGACCCCGAACATAATTTTCGTAGGGGCCAATAATTGAATATCATTTGGGGAATTTGATGAGATTATTGGAATCGCTTCATTTTATTGATATTTCTAGAATAAGGTATTGAGCGTCGAATACGTCTTGTGGCAGACGAATCACTGGTTTGGGGGCTCGAGAATTTAATTGAGGAGGATTATGAGATTAAACTAATGGCAATGATGCTACTTCTGCCAGAAATATGTGATCTAAATTCGGAGAATATTTGCGTTGAAATTGATTAGTTTTTTGAGTAAGAAATCATTGAGCGACGATCAACGGATGTATTTTTGGATTGAGGTCTCCAAGGCGGAGAGAAACGTACGATAAAAAGAAGAGGAAAAAAAATTGAATATTTTTTAGATCATTTCTTTGTTAATATTTGCTAGAATAATCCGTATTTACTCAATGATAGTTAATTTTGAGGAAATAATTTAACTAAATTCTGCGGTTTCTGTCGATTTCTCAAGACGATTACGGCCTTCCAGGAACGAAATTGATCAAAGTTTCCGGAAAACCTAAACTTGTAAAAAATTTGTAAGAAATGCATCGGAAATGTCAATGAAGAACTTCGAAAAGTGCATCATTTTATTTCTCACGTTAACAGAACAAGTACTATTTTTTATCACGATGTGTCGGAAAAGTAACTTTTCAGTCACTCGACGCGAAGCGGGGATGAAAAAATTAGATGAAATAGTATGTTTCGTAACAATTGAAAAAACTTGTTTTTTGGCGAGTGGGACGTTTATATCACGAGTCGAAGGCGAGGCATATGGGCCCACACCTCAAAAAACACTTTTTTCACGAGTCGGGAACATAATTTTTCATCACGCTGTGTCGGAAAAGTAACTTTTCAGTCACTCTCCGCTTTGCGTCGAAGGGACGAATTAATTAATTTAATTTGGGTAACGTTCCAAAAATGGTTGTTGACTCGTGGGATTATATCCCTCGCCTTCGGCTCGTGATATAACCCTCCCACTCGCCAAAAACCATTTTTTTTCACTTGTTACAAAATATACTATTTCATCTCAATGTGTCGAAAAAGTAATTTTCTGCTTCGCCTCGAGTGAGTAAAAAGTTACTTTTCCGACACTGCGTGATGAAATATTATATTTCGTAACAAGTGAAAAAAAATGGTTTTTGGCGAGTCGGAGGTTTATATCACGAGCCGAAGGCGAGTGATATAA
>JAPYZM010002640.1:0-23357 GCA_030522845.1 Psyttalia concolor
GTGACTGAAAAGTTACTTTTCCGACACGGCGTGATGAAATAGTATATTTCGTAACAAGTGAAAAAAAATGGTTTTTGGCGAGTGGGAGGTTTATATCACTCGCCTGCGGCTTGTGATATAATCCTATGAGTCAAAAACTACTTTTTTCACGTGTTACGAACTAGTATATTTCGTAACAAGTGAAAGACAATGGTTTTTGGCGAGTAGGAGGTTTATATCACGAGCCAAAGGTGACTGATATAATCCCACGAGTCAAAACCACTTTTTGCACGTGTTACGAACAATATTTTTCATCTCAATGTGTCGAAAAAGCACTTTTCGGTCACTCGACGCGAAACGAAGAGTGACTGAAAAGTGCTTTTTCGGCACATTGAGATGAAAAATATTGTTCGTAACACGTGAAAAAAGTAGTTTTTGACTCGTGGGATTATATCACTCGTCTTCAGCTCGTGATATAAACCTCCTACTCGCCAAAAACCATTTTTTTTCACTTGTTACGAAATATACTACTTCATCTCAATGTGTCGAAAAAGCACCGAAGAAGCTCTCTAAGAAGTTCCGCTTCGCGTCGAGTGACTGAAAAGTTACTTTTCCGACACAGCGTGATGAAAAATATTTTTCATTCTGCCCCACGCTCCTCTATTTCTTGAAATATATAAAATCCTTTACGTTTAAAAAAATATTGAGCGACAGTGCGGCAAATTTTCCAGTTGTCAATGTTAAGGGTCGAAAGGTTTTGAAGCCAATGAGTACTATTGACTGGGTTTCAGAACACGGTAGATCGTACCACCTGCACTTGTAAATAGCTCGGCCTACTGCTATACTCTGAAAGAAGACATATTCAACCGATAATGCTCTGTACTGTCTTGTACCAAGTGTCATCTTCGTAACGTCGTGAATACCTGTGTAATGAGAAGGTCACCCGCCCAACAACAGAAGAAGAAATGAAGAATTGCGCTGGATACAACGGTCATCGAAAAACCAAGTTGAAAGATATTCAGTTCACCCTTTTTGATTAGCTGTTAAGACAATTTGTTATTAAGTACATTAACGTGCATACATTCGGTATAGAGTGAAATATTCAGTAAAGTGTTAGGGGAATGAGAAAGAAGAAATCTGAAATTGTTTCTGGTCGATCTTTCTGAGCCCGGGCGATATGCCGAATGCGCGCGTGCCCTGAACCCCTGGAATTATCTTCTCTCTATGAAAAATAAAAAATTCGAAACCGAAAATCTTTGCTTGTATATTCCGGGCTCAATATCTCGTGGGCAGTGCGCTGCGGAACTTTGCCAGGATCCCGAATGTTGCACTGTAGAGTCCGAGCGAGCTACGCCCGACTTCAGAGGTTTATGTCAGGGGTCAGTGAATTCTCAGGTTCTCCGAACGAAGTACCCGATTGTCACCTAATGTTGACCAAAAATATTAGATTTTATACAAATTTCTTGACTGATGGTGCTTTTCTAAATATAAAATTCTTGTGGATGTTCCGAATTTCGTTTTATCCAATTTTTCTTTTGCTGGGAAAACATTGCAGAGTTATTTGTTCGTAGGTCGTGGAATTTACGTGAGGATTCGTACGATTTCAGTTCCGGCTCATAATTGTTACTGAGCATTACTTCGCTTGCAGGTTTTAAAACCTAATTTTGATGTTTTTTTCGGGTAATTTGTATAGAATTGTTTGTCTCTATAATTCACCCCAAGTAGAGCGTAACCCTCGAAGCAGAATGTTAGGCTGCTTCCAACCAATGACAGCAAAAGAACGACATTGAAAGAATCTTCAAGTGTTTTGGCTAATCTGAAAAGAGGTAGATAAAACAGTAATTCGTTTTTTTTTTTTGGAGAAGTCCTTCGCAGAACTCCATTCAAGGTTTCTAAGGAAGTTGTTGCGTAAACAGTTGTTTCGACATGTTGTTTCATATAGATTACTGGAAAAATTAGTTGCAAAATAATGCTTTCATAATCGCAATCGTGTGTTTTGATCCTAAAATTTTAATTTTTTCAATTTAACATCGCGCCAAATGCAATTCCACAGTTTTCATTTAAAAAAAACAGTCGACATTTTATTCTAAAAAAAATATCATGTAGAAGTAGCATCCACCAATTCATTGAAAAGAAATTAAATTGATTTCGTGCTTAGTTATGGAGAAATGCGTGTCTGAAGTATAGTATATTTCCGGCCTGTCGCTATGGGGTTTTTAACTCGCGAGGAGTTTGGTGGGGGAGGCGACCAACCACGCGAGTCAAAAAACCCCATAAAGGAGGCCCAGGAACAATATTTTTCCGTAGTGATTTTCACTTTTTCGAGTTCGGGCAAGCGCCCGTACCAATCCCCGGACGAGGAAAAGTGCAGAGCAGTACGGAAATTTTTCTTTCACGTACTGGGCAGGGCAAGTGAATTGGGCGCCCCACCACAATCGACACCGTTTAGCGCGGCTGTGTGCGCTCATCCTCGTACATATATGTTCATGTGTGAGCCGGTTGAGTCGAACTGTCCTGCAGCAAAAGTTTCTATGGTTCAGTCAGCTTACCTTTTAAGGAATTGCCTCCAATACCGTAGCGGGGGGGTGCGCGGACGGGGAAAGGTAGGATTTTCGTAAGTGTTCCAATCCCTGAACACAAATAAATTAAATTTTTAAATAAATACTATAAGCAGTCAACTTCGCATGCTCATTATTGTTCTTATGATTCAATTTTATGATAATGATAAATGATTTTGCTTAAAAAAGTCGATAATATTTATTTTGAAATTATTTTGAGCAATTAATATTGGCTGGGTAACAGTGGCAACGTAGGCCCATAGAAAGTCTCAGGGGCACAAGTTGGTATGGTTCAGTCAACATAAGCTTTAACATCAAACGAAAGAGTGGGGGTAACGCGATCATACGTAAAATGGAGGTGGTGTGGATAGCATTTCATGTTAAAAGTTATGCCGACTTCAGTATAGCAATGGCTCACTATGGCACATTAGGCTATTCATTAGATATTATATTGTTTGATTTCGCTTTGCTCATATGACAACATCAATATTAATAATTAATAGTACAAAACTAGTGATTAAGAGTGAATTATCGATGATTAGTGTATGATAAAAAATAATTATTCTTCTGGGATAGTCACCAAAAATTATTTTTAAACACCATTCATTACTTAACCACATTTATGCGTGCTCCAAAATCATGCCTCGGTGGAGAGGAAGACGCATCCCACAAAAAGTGCATGAGATAAGATTGAAACGACAGAGGGTTAGCATCAATAATATTGCAAATATAATGGTTTATTTACTGACCATTGTATTTATTATTTATAAGTTGGAAAATCTCGAAAACCCGAAAGAATTTATGTGACTTCGAGTTTCAGTCACATTTGAATTAAACGCGCTCTCATACTCCTTCACTAGATTTTATGGGACGTTGCCGTAACTTTCAGTTGCGCGCGCAGAAATTGTGGTTAACTGTAAGTTTGTACTCATTTTTTCAATATTTACCGTGAATTATTCATTTAATTGGCCGGAAAAAATATACCGTTGGTCCGCAAGGGTATTATTTATAAATACACGAGATTGCATTGCCCTGCGATCATTTTTGTGTTTCTGGACTAAGCTTTGGTGGATTCCCATAAAGCCACGGGTTAAAGATCGATTATTAAAAAAATCATTATTAATTAATGGTGCTTGCAACTTCCCTGAAATTTCGCACATCATTTCCAAAGGCATGACAGTACCTAACATAAAATTTTCATTAAATCGGTATATGTTCGTCTACCCCCTAAAATGTCGAAAGAAACTCCTTTAACATCAGACAAAGGAGTGGGGTAAAGCGATCATATGCGAAATGGAGATGGTGGGAGTAGCATTTCATGTTCAAAATTATGCTGACTTCCCTATACTCTACGCGGGTTCGCCTTACGGCACGATATGAACCGAGAATGCAGAACATTTTGAGCTTAACAATCACGCAACTACAACCTTAAATCTGTTGTCGTGTAAACAGTTTTTTCGGCACTTTCTTGATTTATTTTCCACAGATTGCTCCGAACATTGGCTTCGAAATAATGGGTTCATAATCACAATCATGTGTTTAGATTCCGAAATGTGATTGTTTCACTTTCACATTGTACCAAATGCAATTCCAGAGTTTTCATACGAAAAAACAGTCGACATTTTATTCTGAAAAAAAAAATATCATGTAGAAGTAGTATCCACCAATTGTACTGTACTTACAATTGGTTGTACCAACCGTCATTGTAGTTGTACTAACCGTATTTTGTCCCGATATGAGCCGAGAGCGCGGGGACATTTTAAACTTGCCAGTCACGCAACAACAACCTTAAGTCTCCAATTAGAGATTTAGTCGTCGAACTTACCGAAGGATTTCTTCATGTCTTTGCACAAAATATTTCACTCCCACATTAAAATTCCAAGACTTCTGTCTAACAGTGTTTTGATCGGTTAACTGACAGAACGTCATCTCAATAAGACCAAGTTGCCCACACAGATGAAGTATCGTCATCACCATGAAGCTATCGAAAACAAAGTAAATCAGAGCACCTGTGCATGAGGTACAACACTGCAATATGAACGATACTACGTAATTCGCTGGTTTTGATGTATTGAATGGTACGTAGATGATCCAAAACAGATTCGTCGTTAGTCGAGGATCTGGATTTTTAATATACATAGTCTCTAAATTCCACCATATCTAATTAATATTATAAGTTCAATCAGACATTCATCACGGAAGACAGCATAAAAATAAATTAAAAACTTGTCGATATGATACTTGAACTATGGCACCAATAATATTTGCTGCATGTGCCATGGAGCCGGAAACTATCGAAATTCCTCGGCCAATTCTCGCAATTTTCATTACAATTTCCAGTTGCTCCTGGGACATGGAAACGTTCCAGTCGGTTTCCATAATTTTTAAGAATTTTCCCAATGCTATTATCAATTTAATTGTTCGTCAACAAGATGTTATATTCTGTATTATCTCGGGCACAAAAAAAATTCACAGAAAAACCAAATTAATTTTTTTTGTTGGATTTATAGAAGGAATTGAAAAAAATAGAAAATAAAATTCCATTGAAATTCAACAGAATTAGCTTCGTCGATTTGCCGAGTTTTTTTTAGGAAATTCGTTCCTCTTCTCATACATTGAGAAATCCGTAATATTTCTCATCAAGAATTTCATGGTTCGAAAATTTTCAAGAACAAGATATGTGCTGCTTTTAAAAGTTGAGTACATACTTATGAGAAAATGGATTTCTTCTCATTACCTTGCTGCCGAAACTGCAAGATGAGAAGCTTAAAAATTCCTATTACAAAAGGTGTTTGCGTTGCAAAGCACTGGATCATAGCGTCTCTTTGGTCCCAAAAAAAAGGAAGTGCAGCTAATCGAGGCAGAGTCAAGAAAGAGAAAATGGAAAATGCATGGATGAGAGCACCATATTTTCGAATTCCAGTTAAATTCTCTTGGGGCCAAATTCCCATCAGACCCAAATTGAATTTATTCCAACCGTAAGCATAGTCAATACCTAATCACAAAAAATGTTAACCAAATGAAAAAAAATTATTGTGTTTATTTTACAATGACCGTTAATGCAGAATCTATCTTATTAGAGTGCACAAACAAGTGAACATTCAGGAAAAGTAGTACCTAATTTTCAGACATTGATCCCTAATTTTCAGGAATTTTAGATACTGACTCTAAAAATTGGGGATCAATCTCTGAATATTGAGAGCTAGGACCTGAAAGTTGAACTTTTTTTCTCTTGGTAATGATACTTGGAATACTCTCCATGGTTTGAATGAAGTTGAATGAAGACTGGGAGTTTCGCTGCAATCGATAGACTACATTATTTATTCAATAAGCTCTATAATGGAATGTATGGAATATTCAGGAAATTATAGGCGAATAATGATTACGTTAAACTATTCAGCATCGTCGCTGTAGAGATGAGGAAATGATATTGCGCAGTTGGATGATAATCAGTCTGAGACATTGCTCCGAGTATAGTAAAGATTCTTAGTTTTCCCTCTCGAGGATTTGACCAATACTCTCCTCCTCGTCTGTTGGCCCTCGAAAAACTTCCCCCATTGTGCCCCGGTTTTTCCATCTTTGTCTTCAACATCATTGCTCCTTCCTCAACTTGTGGCCCCCTCTTTCCAGCTTGTTGCCTTCATCGCTACCGAACCCCGTCTTGTCGACTCAGTGAGGCGGAGTGGGAGTGATTCTGGCATTTAGATTTCTATTGAAATTTTGTCCGGAGTAGGGAAATCAAAGGAGACCTTGCTGTATGAGCAAATGTCGCATTCTTCAGTGGTCACTTGTATAAGTATTGAGATGCTGAAGAAGTAATTGTAGGGAAAAGTCGGTTAGGGAGTGAAATTTGTTGTGGGAGAAAATTGCTAGGGGCTACCTGCACGGAAACATTATTACCGAATTCGTTATTTTTCATCCCCAATTCGATAATATTACCAATTTCCTAATATAAAATATCACCGAATCAGTGATAAAATTATAAATTTAACACAAATCTTACACATTAATGAATACACTTCCTTAACTAAAATTCAATGAGAAACCAATATTTATGGACATGGAAAAATTGATAATTACAAGAATATCAAATATTGAGAAGAATCTCCAAGGTAATATGCTCAGGCATTAATTTCTATAGTCCGCAGGACTGATCTGAATGTGATTGTCTTTAGAAGAATCCACAAGAATGATTTTGTCATTATTATTTTCATAGTATATGTTGATTGGTGAGTCATTCACTTTAAAAATCCGTCATCACCAAAAGCACAGATAGATAACTGAACGAAGTTTTCATTACCTGAAATATGACTGACAATTTTTCTTTTAGTTATGTTACTTGAAGAGAAAATTTTGATAAAAATCATAAGAATGATCGGTAAAAATTGCAGTTTGAAACGTATGAGTGAAGTAATACAATATTTTCTTCCACTTCCATTGGTTGGCAGTGGAAGTTTCTTAACACCATGAAGACCATTATTTTACCTGAAGGAAAAGCTTGACCGACAAGATGGAAAATTTCCATGTAGTTAACTTCAATGGTCGAGTATTTTGAAAACCCATCATCATTAATGAACGGGCTTCCGAGGGATGTAACTCATACCATTTGCTGCAGTAGACTGCGTATCCCACTTTTGAACTCTGAGATGAGGGGAAAAAAAGACTATCATCATTTGTGAAAAAATATATATTTTGCCGGATACCTGTGATATGAGACATTCGCCAGCCCAGCAATTCAGTAAAAATTGCGTCAGTATACCGAATGTTGAGAAAATTATGAAACCTACTTGGAAGACACCGGTCTGGTCATTATGTAGAAGCTGAAAGATACAGTATTGAAAAATTTTGAGTAATTTCCGTTTTTCTTTATAAGTTGCAACTGTGACGGGACAGTTTTTCTGAAATTTCAAGGAATTGGAAAATGCAAATTTTCAATATAATGGTGTTCAGGCAAGATAGTCGCAATTTAATAAACCGAGTTTCAAACTTTCAGATAGTTCCAGTAGTCAGTAATTCAAACAGTACCAGGTAACAGCAAATGTAAATGCTAATAGTCCTTTTCATGCACCAGTTACTGAGTCAGTTAGCAGTGTATGTTTATTCGTCACCAAAAATTCACAAGTAGTAATTTTCGGTTTTTTGTTTGATGGGTAAAACAGGTGACATGAATCCAATGCGTTTTTTTTGGTCAATTTGATACAAAGAATCTAATTTTATATATTTCGAGATTTAAGGAGTGTGAGGCTCCTCCACCAGTTCCGAGAACACTCTTCCAGCACTTCTGCGAGCCTCACACTCCTCAACTCTGGAAATATATACAATTAACTTCTTTGTATCAAAATCGATCAAGAAACACGCATTGAATTCATGTCACCTGTTTTATCGATGAAACAAAAACCAAGAATTAGGATTTTTGTATTTTTGGTGACTAATAAACATACATCGCCAACTGACACAGTAACTGGTGTAAGGAAAAGACTATTACTTTTCTCATTACCCGATAGGTTATCTGAAATTTTGTACGTTGTTTCTCAATAAATTCATTACAAACTAAAAAATTCCCATAAAATTGGCCGTAAATTTGAGAATTCCTCAATCCCCCTCCGAACATCAAAAATAAAAAAATTTACTATATACATTTGAATGTAGGATAAACTGACGTAAATATCTAGTATAAGTCCACCTAGACCATAAAATTGAAACTCGGTTAAATGTCTTGTCTCGGCGGCTCTCATTTTCATTCTCAACCTCCATTTGTTGCAAACAACAGTGTTGGATTTCGCATATCAAAGCATACACAATCGCGTGGACGTGGTGGTATCTGGTCCCAAAGACAACCCATGTTGACACGAAGCAGATAAGGATCAACACAAAGATGATGTCAAAATTTATCATCAATGATCTCTCCAACGGCTAACTCACACAACTTCCCGCAATCTTCTGTCAGCGAAAAAAAAAATTATAACTTTCTTAATGAAGAAATCAATCTTCACGTGGGGGTCAAACTGTCAGAGAGACCAATGAATCACATTGGGCGAGAAAGTGACTTTGAGTTTACACCAGGAGCACTGAAAAAAAATCGTACTTGGAATTTTGCGTGCACTGTTTTTCGCACAATTCACAAATTCACAGAGTCGTCTATCGCTCATTCTGCAAGGAAATAAGTCACTTGTCAAGGTTAATCTCCAAATATCAAAACCTCAGACACCTTTGGTTTTGATGGTTTTTGATTGTTCGGAATCATCATAAACCCACACAATTCCCCCCCCCCCCTTCCTCCGCCAAGCCGTTCTCAGATTCAACCTTGGGGCACGGAAACCTACATTTTCGTCAAGTGTCATCAAATTTAGTCAGGTGGACCCATACTCGACAATGACCAAGCCTGAGCTCTGTGTAATTTTCCGATTCCTCCTAAACTGTCCCTCAAACTTCAAACTTGTAAAAAGATAATGCAACAGTAAATACCTGCAATACATTGTATCCCTGAAAACAGAACATCAGAGTACAACTTACTAGTTCAACGAACCACGGAAAATTGAACAATTTTTCGAGACTGTTGACAAACCTGCAGAACCACTCAACGATTATCCCTCGAAATCACTGAAAACCTTGAACTCTGAATACATACTGACAAATCAATTGATGCCTTCTCACAATGCGCTTCAGAGCAACCTGAAAGCTCGTTCCATCTTGAATTACATTTTCCCCCAATTGCATTACCGATAGTTCGATGAGCTCCAATTGTCCGCAAATATGAAGTATGAGCATTACGACAAAACTGTCGAGGATGAGGTGAATTCCAGTAGACATTACAGATACATAAAGCTGCAACGAGAATATTGTCACGTAGGTGACAATGGCTGTTGTATCAAATGGTATGTAAGCTACGAAGAAGAAGTCGACTGACAAGCGTGAATCAGGATTCTTTATGTAGAGGCTGTCCAAATGATACGCTTTCTATTAAACGATTTGATATCAGTTCATTGGTCAAAGGATTAATAAACGAATAAAGACATTAAGCTGATGTTGCCGTGTATCAGTACTTCTCTGGGGGGTATGAAAAAAATACTACCAGTGAGATGACACCAGTGACGACGATACAGATAAAACTCACTCCCACGATTGTGGAAATAGTTCTGCCGAATTTGGCAGCTTTGAAGACAGGTGCGTACTGTTGTTTGGTTAATTCTACTGCTAAATTCGCTTCCATCGTTGATAATAAGTCGACTAAAACTATTACAATTTATGACTATCTCCGTTTTAAGGAGTCCTAGGAATTGAAAAAAACTGCTGAAATGATTAGGAAATATAATCAAATTTGACGAGAATTTTTATAGAGTTTGGGTAAAAATTGAAGGCAACTTCTTAGAGGAAACGAAAATTTGTTCACTTGTTTTCCGCATTTCAGTAGTTCTGTTGACTCCTGGGATCTCGAGGTAATTATTACCTTCATTCCCGAATTGCAATATTATTAATTTAAAAAATACGGACATAAATGCCAATTGAGTTGTAAAAGATTGAACAAATGCATCGACTTCGTTCCAGAATAGGCACATTGCGGCGAATCGGGGGATAATTATGACGATGAAAACCAAGACGGCATTTATCAGCGGCCAGTGCTTTCCAATAAAAGACGAATGACGCGTTGGCCAGAATCCTCCTAAATTCAATAAGAATCTGTTCCAACCACAACTGTACTCGAAATCTATTCTCATAGTTCATGGAAGTATATCGCAAGTATCAAGTTGAATCTTCTCTAACTCTCGTTGATTCCTCGAAATGGCCCTCCGTGGACTGCAAGGAAAAATTACTTTGGACGAAGAAAATTTACTTGATACCAATAAATATTCTTTTGTTAATTTTGAATTATCTACCAGATGATTTTATGATTTTTCAAGTTAACGAGAGAATATTTTCTTGCATCAAGTAAATCTTCGTAAACAGTAATTTTTTCTCTCAGAGTGAAGCAATCTCGTGAACGCGGGGGGTCTAACTGAGATGTCCCGAGAGCATTATCGATTTTTTGTTAGAAACTTGTATGGAGGCTACTTTTGCATTAATAATGAAGGAAATTAAAAAGTTTATTACAAAAGCTCGTCAACTGAAATGGTAATTACGCGCAATGAAAAGAGGGGGATTTGGAATACGGCAATAACTTGGAGAAGTCTCAGTGACATTCCAGTCTGGAGGACTGTCCAGGTGGGATGCATTGGGGAAAATATATTCAGCAAAAATTATGGAATTCATAATTCGTGTGTCGATTACGGAATGGACTCGGAAAATTTCGATTACAGTGTCACCATTTTTCAGAGCTTTCCAATAAAAATGCCGCGACTCTCTGGAACAGTTGAGTGATTTTAAGTAAAAATCGTGGGAGAGTTCCGTAAAATGCTCTCGCTCTGGAACTACGTAGGTGATATGTAATCCTTGGTGACACTAAAAACGATGAAGTGCAAATGAACAATGTGAAGAAATATATCATTGGCATTATCACTGAAATTTTTTTAATTTTCGTTGTTTATGTGTGTATTCACCCCTTTTGTAATACATCGTAATTTTCAAGGGGGCCATGCCAAAATCCTTAATAACTCATCGTAAATTCCAATTTTTGTGCTACAATAGCGGAAATTTTGGAATGCGATGTTCATTCCGGGGAATCACAGCAGGTGATTTTACATTATTTATCTTGAAAATTTGTCATCACCAATAATACGGACAGATAACTGAACGAAGTTTTCATGACCTGTAATAGCAAAAATTAATAATCGAAAAATATACCTTTCTTCATTACTGGATAATTTGATATGATTTACCTGGAGAAAAAGTCCCATGGATAGGATGGAAAATTTCCATGCAGCCAACTTCACTGGTCGTGTTTTATGAAAGCCTATCATTAGCAAGGAGCGAGTGTCCGCTGAGCATAATTCATACCATTTGCTGCGATAGAATGAATACCCAATTTTGGAACTCTGTAATTAAGAAAATATCATCCTTATTCCCGAAATAATCATATTGGAGATATTAAAAAATATTATGTGTTTCGATTACTCGCGATAGGAGACATTCGCCCGCCAAACAGTTGAGGAAAAACTGCGTAAGTATACCTAATGTTGAAAAGATAATGAATCCTATTTGGAAGAGACCAAACTGGTCAGTGCGAAGAAGCTGCAATTTTTAAATTATAAAATAATTTGTACAACAAATTCATAAAACATAGTACAATTTTCTAGACAATTCTCTTGGAGCTCTACTAATTTTGGGCAATTTCTAATGAAACGTTCAATAAAAAATTTCATGTAGAATAATTCAATACAATTATATTTTTCTAAGCAACTTAAATTATTAGGATATTTTCGGTAAAATTTGTTTGACTCACATCTTTCAAAATTTGAAAGCTATTATGAAATTATAAAAAGCTCAATAAAAATCCAATGAAATTATTTAAAGAATTATCTAGGTTTTTCTATTTCATTTTTTCACCGGTGAAATACATATTATACAATGATAATCACCTTCAGGATGTTATACCCTTGAAAACAAAATATCAGAGTGCAACTGGTGAGTTCCAAGAACCACGGAAAGTTGAATAATTTTTCAAGATTCAGGGCAAACCTATGAACAACTCAATCATTTCCAAACGCTAAAAGATATTTCCCGTGGGAATAATCGATTATTTAATTGCAAATCTAGCGTACAAGGGGACAATTTTAAAGATTATGACATAGTACATTTTTATACGATTACGGAAAAGTGATTTTGAGCGCGTGAAATGTTTATAGGGCGAGCCGAAGACGAATGCTATAGTCCCACGAGTTGAAAAACACTTTTCCTTCGAATATCAAACCCTATTTTTCACCTCAATGTACAGGGCTGGGAATTTCCACACGAGACAAGCGTGCATAAAATTGTACTTTACCCGCAGTGTATCGAAAGACTATTTATTATCAACCGGCCACCCTTAATTCAATTTATTGAATTTCTATGAAATTAATAAATTTTCAAAACTCCTTTTCCCAGCTCCTTTGATCGAGAATTTAGGAAGCAACTGGGTAGTTCCGTTTTATTAGTTTTTTGACACCCTTTGAGCGAAATGGGATTTTGGGCACGCGAACCCGAAAAATAGCTTTCGAGACTCGCAGGAAACGGGTCTTTAGACCCGTGTGATTATAGTACTCGTCTTCCGCTCGCGCTATAAACCTCCCACGAGTCCAAAACGACTGTTTTACAGTTGTCTTGAAATGTACTAATTTGTACACACCTGAGATAAAAAATTACTTTTCATCACGCTGTGTCAACGCTTCGCGTCGAGTGACTGAAAAGTACTTTTTCGAAACATTGAGATGAAAAATATTTTTCGTAACTCATGAAATAAGTGGTTTCTGATTTTTAGGACTATATCACGAGCCAGAGCCTCCCACTCGCCAAAAACAATTTTTTTTCACAAAAAAAATATTCTCTTGTCAATTGCTAAAATTATAAAATTGTGTGATAAATAATGGAGTCCTTAGAGTGAGAGAAGAAATAGTACATTATGTCACCAGGCGATGAAAATATTATCTGACGAATGTGGCTTTATATCACATAAGTCAGATAATACTTTTATCGCCGAGTAACGTATAATATTTTTCATCACGCTGTGTCGGAAAAGTAACTTTTCAGTCACTCTTCGCTTCGCGTCGAGTGACTGAAAAGTGCTTTTTCGACACATTGAGATGAAGACTCGTGATATAATCCTATGAGTCCCACTCGCCAAAGACGTCCCACTCGCCAAAGACCATTTTCTTTCACTAGTTACGAAATATACTATTTCGGGCGCCAGGGACGAAAATATTTCAATAGAATGGGATTCTCTTTTTCCGAGTATTTGTAAGTTTTCTTCAGAACAGAAATGATGTCCTTTACATAACTTTATGTAGTTGCATTCTATCTAATGTTTCATTTTCCTCAGGACTCCTACACGGAGCAAAAAATTCAAGAAAAATTACGGAACAAGTCACGTAATCTGGGAGTGAATTTGAAATTTCATAGAAAGTGCCCAATTTTCACGTAAATTCTACGTTCTGTTCCGTAAAAATAACTCATCCACCCGACACGTCAAGGTCAACTATCTGGCGGAGATTTTCAGGAACGCTCTGTAAAAATTATGGAACGCTCCGTAGAAATTACGGAGCGTTCCGTCATTTTTATTTTTGAGCCGTAATAAGTCTTGAAATTTATTGTACATCTTACTGTTGGAGTTTAATTTCCAAAAAAATTACGTAACTTTTTCGTATGTTTTCCGTTAGGCGACGGACTTATTCTCCTGAATTCGTACAACAATTCCTGGAAAGGATCTTGGCTCGCACCTTACGTGACTTGTTCCGTAATTTTTCTTGAATATGTCGTTCCCAAAGAAAACATTGTTTAAGCTGAATTTTCCATACTCGTAGATACATAAGGAAAGTATTCCTCGAGTTATCGCACCGAGAATTTCTCAGTTGGATATCCTGAGTAATGAATTCAAGACTTGATAGATTCTCGCAAGCTATCAAACTATATATCTAATGCAAGCTAGATGCATTTGTGAGAAAACTCATGCTGACAGTTGAAGATTTTTCGAAGCAAGAGTATCGAAACTTGGTGGGACTTTTTTCCCTCAGGGCGAGAACCAAATAACGTATTCATAAAGTTCACATGTTTTTAAATTGACAAGAAAATATTTTCATGAGCCGACTAAATCTGCTTAGTCAAAAGCATTCGTATTCTCTTCGTGCAACAATGTTTCTTCAAGTCCTCAATACGTACTGACAAGCCTTGTGATGCTTCCTAATAATTTCCTTCAGCTCTACTTGACAGCTTCCTCCATCCTCCACATGATCTCCCAAATGGGATAACATCACGGCAATAACTTCCATTTCTCCGCAAATATGGAGTATGAGCATCAGTACAAAACTGTCTAGATTTAGATTAATAATAGTGGAGATGATAGATACGTAGAGTTGCAGGGAGAATACCGCCACATAGCTGACAATATGTACCGTATCGAATGGTAAATAAGCTACAAAAAAAAAGTCAACTGACAACCGCGGATCGAGATTCTTTATGTAGAGGCTATCCAAATGATACAATTTCTGGTAAATAAGCAGATATCAGTCTATGCTTGAATGTCGATGTATAAGGATAGGGAACTTGCATGGAGCTCGTTTTCGAATGTTTTCAAATGTAGGGGCTTTTGAAAAAGTCAACGTACTTGATACAATAGTATATTGTACCTCTAAAGAGTAAAGTATTTTCTGACGAAATGTGAGTTTATAACCCGAGCCGAAGACGAGGATTAGAAACACATGAGTCAGAAAATACTTTTCCTTCCGTGTGGCACACGATATTTTATTTGCATAGGGGAATAAAAAATATTCTCTTGTAAATTCTTAAAATAATGCAATCTCTTAATAAATAACATAATTCCTAGAGTGAGAGAAGAAAACATTTCCTCAGAGTGAGATTTCCTCGGTCTCGATTTTTAACGTTTTTTCCGAAATGTTTTTTCTCTTTTCTACTACGTGATGTCTTACTGAAAGAGCACATTTTTAGGCTTAATTTTTGATACACTTGCATTCAAAATGCTAGTGTTCATCAAATAATCGGTATGAAAATTTCGCATTTGGTCATCGTGAGTTTTCAATTCAAGAATTCATGAATTATCTCAATCCATCAAACTTGACAACTAAAGCAAACGAGATGAATTTGTGGGAAGACTCATGCTGACAGTTCAAGATATTCTCGAGGCAAGAGAATCGAAACGAAAGTGGCAAGACTTTTTTAGGCTAGGCGTAAGCCTAGCGTCCTAGTGGTTGTAGGCACGATTCCCCGCTGAATCCATTTTTTGGTCCTTTTCTCCCTACTTAGTCCATGAAGTGACGTTTTATGGCCACTGCGCACCCATAATTTCCCGCCCACGGACTGAATAACAAAAAATATCGTTTGTCACTCGGCCATGTAGCATTTTTCTGATGATGGTGTTTCTCCTCGGACTACAAACTCACAATCGCCAGAGAAGTACTTCACGGCTTGAGTGACAAAATATACTATAGCATGATGACCGTATTTTGTCCGTACGATGTACTAATACGACGTGTACGGATAGAATGAACAGGTAGATGACCGGTACGTAGAGTACGCCATGCTTACACTGTACCAGCATCGTATAAGTACGTGTGTTATCTGGAAAATTCCATGTTCCATACGAACATGGATGCGGTACAGCGCAAGATCCGAATGCATAGGGTTGGATAGGGCCAATTAGCCAAAAATAGGAATGCAATATAAAAGAAAAAAAATCCTGTACCAAGTAAATCTTTTTTGTCAAAAATATTTTTTTCTCCCAGAGCATCGGGACAAAGAATTATTTCTACTCAATATTTTTTTAACTTAAAAAAGTATTCAGTTTTTAGAAATGGAATGTCTCTTCATGAGTTTTTACCAGGCGATGTTGATTACATCACAACTATTAATTTTTTCGACGTTTAAAAAATGCGATTTTCAAAGAGAAATTAAAAATGATTGGACAATTTTTTAGGGTTTCTACATAGCATATCGGTCCTTGGGAAGAAATATATTTTTCAACATGCAAGTTCCCTATTGAAAACAATACTACCATTGCGATAACACCGGTGATAACAACACCAACGAAGCTGAGTCCAACAATAATTGAAATGGTCCTGCCGAATTTTGCCAGCTTCATTACTGGCGCATACTGCTCCTTTGTTAACGTCGCTGATAAATTGACTTCCATCGTTGATAATAAATCAACTAGAACTGTCACAGTGGATGTCATAAATCAACTTGGACTATTGTAAATTTAGATTGAGATACAAATATCAGAATTTGCGAACGTGACCATAATCTCGCGTAGAAATCTTATTTATTGAAAACACTTGGAAATTCCATATAAAATACTGTCACAATAATTTACCTCCATTTCCTAGTTGTAACACTATTAACTTGAAAAAAACATTGACAAATACCAATTGAGTAGTGAAAAATTGAATGAATGCGTCAACCTCATTCCAGAATAGACACATGGCAGCAAATCGAGGGATAATTATTACAACTAAAACCAGAATAGCATTTATCAATGGCCAATATTTTCCAACATAACTTGATCGACGTTTTGGCCAGAATCCATTCAAATTTAATATAAATCGGTTCCAACCGCAACTGTAAGCGAAATCTACTTTCATGGTTCATGAGGGTTCTTCAGACATGGATAAATTAGTTTTATTGAGCCCCGTAATTCATTCTCTGTGATGCTATTGCTTACACATGTGGTTTGAGACTGAGGGCCCCGAGAGCGTTATCGATTTTTTCCCCAGACTTATAATTATCTTGCAATAATAATGAGGGAAATTAAAAGTTTATTGTGAAATTTCTCGGTAAGAGCGCATTATTCGATGAGCTAGCTCTTGATAATAAAGTTTAGTTCATTGAGGGGTTTACAGTACAACTTGAAATAAGGTTCCTCGAGTTTTGAAACGGTATTGTTCTGGAGATATCACGAGAATTGTAATTCAAGTTGTAATCTATTAGCGGTTTTGTTTACCTCTCACATTACTGAAC
Organism: Psyttalia concolor; assembly: GCA_030522845.1. NCBI lineage: Eukaryota > Metazoa > Arthropoda > Insecta > Hymenoptera > Braconidae > Psyttalia > Psyttalia concolor. Next base: position 17,133 of record JAPYZM010002640.1, read on the forward strand.
GTTCAATTTTTGTGAAAATAATACAATACGAATTTTTTTTGTTTGAAATAGATAAAAAAAGATGTCGAGTAGTAATATATTTTATTACTAAGATTCAAATGTATTCCGCTTATTTTTGCTATTCAATCCTTAAAATTCGGTAAACATTCATCGTTTTTTTGTGATTGGCAATTAGGAATCTGTGATCACCAACAACATGGAGAGATAGCTGAACGATGTCTTCATTACCTGATATTAAAAATATTGCGAATATCATTGGCATCGCCAGATACGGAGTGTAATCTTACCTTGAGGAAAAGTGGGAGAGTCAATATTGAAAATTTCCAAGTCGACAACGACAAAGGTCGCCTTGCCTGGTGGCCAATCATCGTGAGTGAACGAGCATTAGAAGGGAAAAGAGTATACCATTCGCTCCTGTAGTACGCGTAACCAATTTCTGCACTCTTTAATGAGAAAGAAAACCGAAATTGGTTTTGACAGGCATAATACTTTTCGATGTTGTCCAATCACCTGTGATGTAAGATATTCACCCGCCCAACAGATGAGAAAAAATTGCGCTAGTATACCGAGAGTAGTGCATAGTGGAAAACTGATTTGAAACACATTAAACTGGCGACTATGGAGAAGCTACGAATAGAGAGAATTCATTAGAAAGAATTAAATCTGTGCAATGTCTTATCTCAATCTCAATTATATGGCAATCCCTTGTCTGTGATTTTGCATTTGGCACTCCTATCGGACCCGTTGATTGTCATTCGATTCACTGTCGATTGTATGAATCTAGAGAATCAATTAGTGGATTGTAATAAGATGGACAGTAGATTGTGATGTCGAGGGTAGCAGTGTAATCGAGAATCTATCGTCGATCTTATTACAATGCACTGAGTGATGCTCTAGATTCATACAACCGACTGGTTCGCCAGGTACCTCTTCATTTTCCCCTTACGCACTTGTAACCTAAAATACGTATTTTGCATAATATCACCTTTTTAACAGTGTATCCCTGGAAACAAAGTGTCAAAGTACACGTTAGTAGCTGGAGGAACCATGTAACATTGAATAATTCATTCAGCTTCTTGGTGAACCTATGAAAGCGCATTTGCCCTTCAACATAATGAATTTCCACGTGATATTTTGGATTTACCTACCAGCAAACCACCTGATGCTTCATCAAAATCTCCCTGAGAACTAATTGAAAACCTTGTTTTTCAAATGCTAATATATTCTGCACTAATTGCGCAAGAGTTCCTTGCATGACTTCGAGTTGTCGGCAAATATGGAGCACAAGCATTACACTTAAACTGTCAAACACGAGATGGATACCCGCTGATATTATGGCAGTATACAATTGACAGGAAAGTACCGTCATGTATGCGAATGTGGTGGTTGTGTTGAAGGGTAGATATGACACGAAAAAAAAATCCAATGACAATCGTGGATCTGGATTTTTTATGTAGAAGCCGTCCATATGATACAATTTCTAAGCAATAATTTGGCAACAGTCGTGTATCAATTTCTCGTAATTTAGGGACAGATTTATCTCTCACTGCCATTACCGTAGAATGAGCACCAGTGGCAACACTGCAAATTGCACCAACCCCCCGGAATAGGCAAATTGTTCTGCCTATTGTGCAATTCAGCAAATCAGACAGTAAAATCTAGTGAACGAATCACCTCGAAATTGGTGTCCAAGTATTGAGGCAAACCCGCCACATTAATTTATGGATCCTTTTCGCAATTGGATTATTCTTTGACTATTTCTACGTCAAAATAAAGAATACAAAAAAAGTAGAAACTTCGAATTTTCGCAAAAGTTCCGAAATGCCATTGAATTTTTGCCGTGAAACTTCTTTTGGCCCGGTAGTGTTAGCTGCCCAATGTCACAAATTTGTAGAACGATTAAAGGGTAATGGGTTGGCGTGGGTAAGTGAGGGATATGCGTGGTGGGGAGCACTGACTCATTTGTAGTACTATTTGGTTCGGCGGAGTCAGTCAAAGCACGAATTGTCACAAAACCTATGAAACGCTGGGAAATGATGCGGCGCCTCGTGAGTGAATGTGAAATTACGTGTGTAAATAACGTGAATTAAGCTGGTGTTGTATTCATGGATGTAAAATTGCCACTAAAAAATATACTGGTGGCCGCCATCAAATGTTACTTGGGTCAAATTACTTGGCAAAGGTCCGAGAAATACTCGCCGCAAGAAATTTGGGTGCCTTACGAGAAATACTGACTTACTTTTCGCTCTGTACCGTAGTTATTTTGTTGCAAATACCATGAGTATTTTCTGTGCAAGTACCGAATTTTATAAGAGATTTTATTAATAGGCCTATTAATAAAATCTCTTATAAAATTTCCTCCGGAGGAAATTTCTTCGTGCGATGGCAGTTTACTTGCGGAAAATGTAGTAAAAAAAGAGGGTTTATTCAAGGATAACATTTTGGCGGATGAAGAGTTGTAAATGGAAAATGAGAAACAAAAATTGAAGAATAATTTGAAAAAACTAAAAATTGTTGTTAACGCATTTTTTCAAAGTTTTTCAATTCCTCTTCTATTTCAAAATGTTAAATTTATTTATTCAACAAGAATATATATACGAATGAAAATTACTAATTCATAGTTCAGACTTGAAAGTGTTTACTGAAAAATTTGATATTCAAAATATCGGGTCCCTTCACGCAAATAAATCCCTTTCGTTCACGAACATTCCTTCTCTTTTATCATGCCTCTCTTCATTAAATACCCCTTTTGTCAAAGCAACTTCTTTCCCTATTAATAAAACTCAACATAAAAAAGCTTGCATTTAAAGTTGCGTTAAAATTAAAAAATTTTTTTCTCCGTCTGGTACTGATTACAAGTGATTTCTGTACTTGTCATCAGTAAAATTGGTACTTACGACAAGTACCAGTCTGGTACTGGGTCTAAATGTTTTTTTTGTAATTTTCCCAAGTAAAATTGGCGCTTGCTCTAAGTAACTAGAAACTTAGGCACAAATACTAGTATCAAGTACTAGTATTCAGTACTTCCAGAACTTCAAACAAATGTGAAATCCCTCTTCCGACCAAAAATACTTTGGCACTGACGAATTAGTATATTTTGTAACGAATGCAAAAAAGTGTATATAGTAGATAAGATATACTAATGAAAAAGTCCTCGTGAATTTCATTTTTTTTTTGGAGAACTATTAAATTTTGGTAGTGACCTCCCTTAAATTACGAGTTATGCAAAAAAAAGTACTCAAAATGAATTATATTGTGAAGGTGAGGTGTTCAAACATGGAATTAAAAAATGTTGTAACTATTTACCTTTGTTACCAAAATGTAGAGTCATCACAATGTAAAAAGCACAACTCGAAAGAGTAATTGATTCGAAAAAGTCTGAACTACTGCATCAATTTCATTCCAAAATAGGGCTATCGCTGCGAATCGTGGAATAATTATAACTATCACCAGTATGAGAGCATTAATCAATGCCCAGTTTTTGCCGATAAAACTTGTTCGAGGTTTTGGCCAAAATCCAAATAAGTCCATGAAAAACCTGTTCCACCCGCAAGTGTACTCAAAATCGATTTTCATTTTTGGAAATCAATGTCCAGTGCTACTTTTGGTCCTTTGGATTTCACCGAGGAATGCTCTCACTTGACCGTGAGCTTTAAGGCTGGGAAACCCTCTACACCCCTATATCAATTATTTTCCATTGTAGTAATACTTGTGAATAAATAATGGGCGAAAATTAAAAAGTTCGCAAAATGTCTGGATGATTCGATCCCATTATCTGTCAGGGTGGGTATTAACAGTCAGACAGTGGTAGGGAAATAGCATATTAAAGTCTGACCAGTTGGAAAAATTGGTCTGCACAATTCCGTTGTAGAGGCTTCTACTCGTGTGATCCTAGAAAATATATGAAATTTTGACATCATAGATATTTTTCATCAAGAATTTTAGATTGAGACGTCTTCAGAGAACTGGTGTTTAACAGTGTATTTCTTTAAAAATGATATCATAACAACGAGTTTATCGCTCCTCCCGAGTGACCGATATTCGTTCTCCGCACTCCATAGTCCACCAACTTTGATGACACTTAGATGTGAACGGTGGCCAAGAAAAATCTTACCCAAACGGTCTCTATTTTTGATATATATAATATAACGGAGGCAAAATGAATTGTTTCTCAGTAATTGGCAATTAGGAATCTGTGATCACCAGTAACATGGAGAGATAGCTGAACGACGCTTTCAGTACCTTTCATTAAAAACATTGCAAATATCATTGCCATAAGTAGATATGGATAACCTACCTTAAGAAAAAGTGAGAGAGACAATACTGAAAATTTCCACGTAGACAACGACAAGGGTCGCCTTGCCTGGTGACCAATCATCAGGAGTGAGCGAGCATTAGAAGGGATGAGTGTATACCATTCGCTTCTGTAGTACGCGTAGCCAACTGCTGTACTCTTTAAAGAGGAAAACTCAAATTAATTTTGGCCGAGATACTATTGTTTTATACCGGCCAAGTACCTCTGATGTGAGATTCTCGGCTGCCCAACAGATGAAGAAAAATTGCGCTAGTAAACCGAAAGCGTGGCATAGTATAAATCCTAATTGAAACATATTAGGCTGCCGACTATGGAGAAGCTGCGAATGGAGAGGATTAATTAGAAATGACTAAATCTCTACAATTCAATGAAGAAAACCGGTAATCTCAATGGGATATATCCGAATTTTTTGTCACTCGTTATATTTTTTTTTGTTCTTACGAACTTGTAAACTAAACCTATTATTCCGTATAACGTCACCTTTTTAACAGTATATCCCTGAAAACACAGTGTTAGAGAACAGGTCAGGAGCTGGAGAAACCATGTAAAATTGAATAATTCATCCATTTTTTTGGTGAACCTAGGAAATTTAACATTTCCTCTTCAACAAAATTAATTTCCATGTGATATCTTTTACGTATTTACCGGTAAACCGCCTGATGCTTCATCAAAATCTCCCTGAGAGCGATCTGAAAATCCTTTTCCTCAAATCCCAATATATCCTTTACCAATTGCGCGAGAGATTCTTGCATGATTTCGAGCTGCCCGCAAATATAAAGCACAAGCATCACAATGAAACTGTCAAATGTGAAATGAATACCAGTTGACATTATAGCAGTGTAGAATTGACAGGAAAGTATTGTCATGTAGGCGGCGGTTGTGGTTGTGTTGAAGGGTAGGTATACCACGAACAAAAAATTTACAGACAATCGTGGATCCGGATTCTGTATGTAGAAACTGTCCATATGATATAATTTCTAAACAATAATTTGGTCATAATCTTGTATTAATTCCCAACAATTTACCGGCAGATTTATTTCGAATTATCCATTACCGTAGCAATACTGCCAACGGCTACAGTGCAAATAAAACCCACTCCTAGCAATAGAGCAATTTTCTTGCCTATCGTGACGTTTTTTAATGCTCGCAGATACTGCTGTTCGCTCAATTCTGTTGATAAATCCTTTTCCACTATCCCCAATGACTCCACTAAAACTGCCATAATCCATAAAATTGTAAAGTCTTCAATGGAAAGAATCCGAAATTGAAATTAGAAAATTTTATTGCAATTTTGATAAAAAAAGGCCGTTTTGTTTAGAATAACGCCTCGAGTCCACCCTCACCATTTCAGAACTAAAAATCTTTGTCCGAAATTTTTTCTAGCCGACATGCTTTCTTTTTATCTCTAATTTACCAGGCACCAACATATTTTTTTTTCTACTACCTTTCAAACGTTGTAAAATCCACTTTTTTTTCTTTCCGTTGAGAATGTCTCTCTTGTATTGAAAACCTTTATAAAATCAGTAACGTATGTCGATCAAAAGTCTAGCATTGTTGAATAAATGCTTTCCAAAAGTATGAATGATATTATGGGAAGAAGGTAAACGTGTTTGTTACGAACTGGCCAATTTTCAACGAAAATTTGGTTTCTGGGAAAATCGAGCATTTTTTTTTTTATTGAGAAAAAAATATGTTTTTGACTCTTGCATTGGAAGATTCATGGTATAAATTTACGAAATTTACCTCTACACTTTCTGAGAAATAGTTTTCCGTAAAATATGGTAGTGCTTGTCAAATTGTAATGTATTATAGTACATTACGTGTCGAGCAAGGAAAATCGTGCGATTGCAGGCGATCGCTGCAATCGCACGATCTGAAGTGATACCTTTTCCTTGCGAGACGCGTATATT
>JAPYZM010002641.1:0-13248 GCA_030522845.1 Psyttalia concolor
GTTCTCGGGAAAATTTGAAAAAGTGACAGTTCGGACATGAATTTCGCCAACCTAGAAACGGCAAGTTTTGTGATTTTCGGCTACCGCTCGACGATTATCACTCTGATTAAGCTTCCCCAGAAAATTTGAAATTCGTGCCGGTAAACACAATAAATATAAAAATTTTCTAACCCGATCATTCGAGAATACGTAACACCTTATTATTATCCTATTATTATTATCATCCTTAAGCGTGCGTATTTGAAATGAAAATCCGTTATACATGTCATGCCCCCGCGGTCGTCAGACGAACTATGAAACTGTTGTCGTTAAGCTGCCATTTCCACCATACGAGTTCTCATACCTAGATAGTAGTTATACAACCGTGCTAAAAATCAAAAGGAAATTGATACAGCATGCATTCGCTGATCAAATTAAGTTGTAACAGGAAGAGCAGGCACATATATATTGTGCGTCTCACTAAAGCTCTTAAATTAAAGAAAAAAGAAAAATCATTCCATCTTGTGCATAATGGTCGTTCTTGTCTGGCTTTTCGGGTTGTTCATCATGGTAAATGATCTCATTGTATTAATTATATACTATGGCCAGTTCGATGACCGTTTAGAATCAGTGGCCCAAAAATTGTTCTACTCTACCATTTTAGTTCATTATTTACTCCTGTAATTGTGTTTAGCCATTCTTGTAAATATTCAGTTCCGATGAATTCTGTGCAGATGATGCCAAGAGTTTGAGAAACTTAACTTACAATATAAATCGATCACAGCCACGAATTAATTATATACTATGGTTAGTTCGATGACCGTTTAGACTCATTCGCCAAAAGAATTGTTCGAGTCTAGCATTTTAGTTCATTATTTACTCCTGTAAATAATTGTAATTGGGTTGAACCATTCTTGTAAATATTCTGTTCTCATGAATAGCAGATGATCACAAGACTTTGAGAAACATAACTCACAATTTAAATCGATCGCAGCCACGAATTCTACTAGGTAAGAGATTTCGTACAATCAATATCTGTTTATAGAGCGAATGTGAATGTGAATGTGTGTATGATATGCACTTAGTATCTCAATATCAAAAACTTAATTTTAATGGAAATAATTCTCAATCAAGTGGTCGAGAGGTAGAGTTGAAAAATGTGAATCTCCCTAAAGTAAAACAAGACACAAATGTTTTGTAAAAAGAACGGGCAGAGAAAAAGTTCTGTTTTATTCTTACTAAAAATTCTAAATTAAAAAATAAATAAAAGTCAAAAATACATAAAAAGTTGGATTTCTTTTCAGCTTTGCTATAAAAAAATATTTTCACATCTTAAAAAGTCGAAATGAATTTAAAGTTTCGGAAAACTGAAAAATTGTAAATAAAATGATTTTTTTTTCGTTGGGACTGGTTTGATTTAGAATCCGGAATTATTTATTCATCGTCCATAGTACGTACAATTTTTTCCATGTGAGAACCATGCTAGAAGGAAAAGACAAATGGTCGCCAAATTAGGTTATTTTGTTCTTTGATACCACAAGCGTCCAGAATCCGGTGATTCTGGCTTCGCTCGGTTAAATCAGGGAAATGCGGGCCCTGTGACATGAAATACTATGCAACACGTACGTTTTGAACTTTCTTGCTCGTGGGAGTGGTTGTGGCACGAGCCGAAGGCGAGAAAAAGCGTAATTTTTAGGTCATGTTCGGAAAATATTTTTTCCGAAAAATATGTTGGGAGTTTTGTTAAATTGATTAATCGTTGAAAAAAAATAACAACATCATTTTGTACGATTTGGATAAAATTATTACCTACAAAATCGGATTCCTGAGGAAAAACAGGCCTGAAACGGTATTTTTCAATTTTTTTTTTTTTTAAAAGTTTTCCCCTAGGGTGAAATTTCTCTTGAAATAAAATACATATATAAATTTAGTTTTATTGAAATGAACATTATCTTCCAAAATTGTCGTGAAAACTTTGACTGTCAATATCTTCCGTTATTTATGAACTGGAAATTGTATATTTTCGAATTTATGACTTGTGGGTTTTCATTTATGTGGAGTTGACAGTTTGACTCAAAGGTGTCAAGCTGAAAATCCTTTTATCGATACTCATGTAAAATGTTTCTTAATGGTTACGATGGAAGTCAGGACGATATCTATTCATGTCTATTTTTCCTCATCGCACAGTTCCGCTTTGATCCTTATCATTACCATTTTTTATTGCCTCAAATACGAATTGTTGCCAGTTTCATTCTTAATATAAGGAATTACTTAAATGTAGGAACCAAGTAGCATCGATGCACACATAAATCTCGCTAATACAATGCTTCCAGTTAATATATAGTTTTTATCGTTGCAGGTAAATGTGAATTCCCCCCAAGAATGACTGAAGAACACCAAGAATCTAGCAAGTGTGCATCAAAAGTTGCCCATGGAGATAAAAATAGAGTCTTGGTAAAAGCGACTAAGAATCAATCAAATCGGGAAGGAAAACATCAGAAGAGACAGGCGTCTGATGAAGAAGGGGCAATTGGCTATACTTTCGGTCATAAATCGAGCACTGATCCTCTTCAAGACAATTCTCAGAATGATGAAGCGGAGAATTCTAAAAAAGATTCCAATAGTCTGGAGACAGAAAAATCTCACCGGGAGGGTCTTGAAGTTACCGCAGTGGTAATTAATAACGATCTGCCACTACAATCGAATACCTTGCAAAATTTAGAGATAAGTGCCCATGAAAGAACGATTGATGAAAAAAAAGAACATCAGTTCATGAACGAGCGAGAGGATATTCTCATGTCTTCCACTCGAATTGCATCTTTTGTTGAGTTGCCTCTGCCTACGCTTGACATCAGTTCTGTGAAGCACGATTCTCGAAATTTAACGGGTGAGTTGACAGTATTCCAAGTCGTAGATGAATCAGAGAGTTCCAGAAATGAGCCTGGTGTTCTGGAGAACGAAAAGTCTGACATGCAGGATCTTGAAATCATCCCAGTGATAGGTGGTCATGATCTATCATTTTTAACAAATAACTTCCAAAGTTTCGAAAGCATCGAAATTGGAACCACAATAGACGAAGGAAAAGAATATGAATCTACGAAACACGGTAAAGAGGATATTTGTTACTTGCCCAGCCAAACCACGATTACTGTTGTATCTCCTACTGCTCCACTCGATAGGAATTTTGTTGAAGACACTTCTCGAACCCCAATAGATGAGCTGACAGCATCGCAAGTCGTGGAAACTTCGGAGAATTCCGAAAAAGAACGAAATGCTCTGAAGAATGATACAGCTCATTTTGACAAGTTTGAAGTCATCCCAGTTGTCATTAATACTGATCTACCATTGTCATCGAATAAGTTTGAAACCAAAACGAACAACGACGTTGAAGCAACGGTTGATGAGACGTGAACAGCAATCCAAGACGACTGGTAGGGAAAATGTACTGAATTCTTGCATTCGAAATATGACTGCTGTATCGGCGATGCCTGCGGCTGACATTACGGATGTTGAAGACACCTCTCGAAGTGACCATATCTATCCGGATCGTCTTCGTGAAGAAAATTCATGTATGGGTAGTTTTCGGTTATTCAAATGTATCACATGAAGTTGAAGTGCCTGAAAGCTTTGCAGTAGAGGGGCAGACTATTTTCCGCAGAATGGAAAATCTCACACCGAACATATAATTATCAATCCGATGTAACTATATAATTATCAATCCGATGATGATCAATAATGTTGGCATTACTGGAGGTGGAAACGAAAAGCACCAGACGATCGAAAATAACGATGATTCTCGCAAAGGAGAAGAGTTTGATGAACCATCCATTGAGCAGAATGAAAGTTTACATATAACCGTTGATTCTCAGACTACTACCCGAAATTCGGCCTTGATAGCCTTAGAAGAACTGTTGTCTCACTTCACAGGTATCGAATCTGATACTGAATTATACATTCATGAAAGCACAAAAAAATAGCCCTGCCAAAAACTTTGCATAATCTTGCTGGAGAATGGAAGGATAAGAACCAAAGTGGAGACATGAGCGATGCCAGACTATCGCAATGGAAAGAGAGAAATAATGTTGACCAACGTATGACCAACGATATGTTCAACGTATCTTTTCTATATTGAAAGAAGACGATGTCACTCGGCTTGTGAGGTATGATACGTTATTGATTGAGTTCGTCAATGGACTGTGCCAAAAATGTTTTAAACCACAGCATGCCAACATGATTCGGAATAGATTGAGAACGCTTGGTCGCGTCCTACAAGAGATGAAGCAATGCCGATTGGATATGAGCCTCCTGTAACGGATTTTTCTTCAATCTACGATCCGAAATTGTATAAATGTATAGTCAGAGCGGTCAATACCCTGAGTGGTTACGATGTGGAAACTGGAGAGCATGGCAGACCATCATTCGTACCAGCTGTTGGAACTTATCTGAAAGCAGTGGGCGATGTGTACTTAGTAGAGATTCGAATTGCACAGGACAGAGAGAAACAAAAGTTAGTTGAAGATTACATGTTCGTTCATAATAACCAATATAGCATGCAGGTCAATAGAATCAAATCCACTATCCATTATTATTATTATTATTATTATTATTATTATTATTGCTCGTGAAGCTCAAGCCACGAAAAAGCGACAGTCGAAAAAGCCCTTACCAACCACTGAGGATACAAACTCCAACACAAACACAAACACAAACTCCAATGTTACCTTGTAGAACGGCGAGACCGTGCTCACAAAGCTCTCCAGGGAGGGTTCTCATATTCTGACTAGCTGGACTTGAATAAAACTTCTTTAATCAGCATTCTAGTATTCAATCGTCGACGAGCTGGAGAACTGGAAAGGGCTTCAATTGCTGATTTCGAGAATGCAGAAAAGCTAGATGCCGCATCCCATCCAGAGGTTTATCAGAGATTGTCTCCACAGCAGAAACAAATGGTGAGCCAGTATACTCGTTTCGTTATAACAGGAAAACTAAGCTGAGAAGTACCCGTTCTGTTGGATCCCCAAATGGAGTCCTGCGTTCAGACGATCCTACGCTATCGACAAGCTGCTAAAGTTCCTGCAAAAAATTCCCATATTTTTGGGATTCCAGATTTTGCAGATGGTCGCTTTAAAAGCACCATGAGAGCTTGCGATTTGATGCGCGAGTATTCTGAAGAATGTGGGGCCGAATATCCGGAGAGATTGCGAGGTACAGGTCTTCGCAAACATGTGGCGACAGTTTGCGCAGCTGAACATGTTGATGAGAATGACATTCATGACATTGCAAACTTCATGGGCCATGCCGAAGCTATTCATTGTCAACACTACCGTCAACCTGTAGCGACCAGAGATATCCTTGGTGTAGCAAAGGTGCTCAACAGTGCGATGGGTACAAGTAAAACACAGGAAAATTCACGTGAAGATTTCAGCGATGATGACAGGCAAGATCATAGTTTTCAAGAGTCCGCAAGTTCTGTGCCATCTGGATCAGGTGTACAAAGCACATCAATTATTTCCGAACCCACAGAAACAGCTTCTGAAACTTATGGAGCAAAGAAAAATCCCTCAAAGGCCAAGGATCCGAGGCGATGTTTTCCAACTACGTCGATTTCGAGCACTGGAGACTCTGATGTCATTCAGTCAAGAAAACGTCTTCGAACGGACACTCTGCAATCAGACAACTCCAATGTTACTTCCACAGTACCCATGAGATTGACAAAACAGAGTTCTCATCTCAAAAAGAAAAAAAGAACCATCCAGTGATGGTTCAACCTCTCCTCTTCCGATGAACAATTCTAGTTCTCGGTCTCAGGAACAAAAGAAAAAAAAATAAGGTGGACAGAAAACGAAAAAGCAGCCGCATCCAGAGCTTTCAGTAACACCATTCAGATGAATCAACTACCATCAACCTTTGAGATTAAACGATTCCTTCGTGATCATCCCTACGTTACACGTACAATTAACCAGATTCGTGCATGGGCTTCAAATGAACAAAAGACATATAATACCAGCCACGAATAATTGGTAACACATCATTTTTTTCTACTATGCGTTGTTCAAGTCATTCATAAGACACGTTTTTGGAAGCTCTCAAATATTGCGAGGAAAATAAATATATGGCTGGAAAATAAATATATGGAAAATAAATAATGGCTCTGTCTATTTTTGTACCTAATGAATGACAAAAACAAATCGATTGAATGAGAATTGTATGAGAATAGTAGCATTTTTTTCTTTAACAACATTTCGATTGCGTTGAGGAGACTCATTCTCTCACTTGAATTCAACAAGTCAAATCGAATATAACACTGTATTATCATACAGTTAGGCTTATCATTAGATAGACATGACGATCGTAAGAGGGAGTTTATACAATGTTTTTTATACCATATTCTATAAGTGGATTTTACTAGATTTATATCTTTTGAAATTATGTATTTGCATCTTGTGGAGCAAAATATCATAAGTTCAATGTAAAAATAAACAAATTTCAGGATTGTGCGTCTCCTCATTGTTTATTTGAAAGATTGTGATGAAAGATTCGTTTCAAAAGTATAATATGAAGTATTTGGATTAACTTGAAGTCATCGATATATTTAGACCTTGCTATCAATATATTTAGACAGAGACGAGAGCTTTTATTTTGAATATATCACTTTTATCGAACATAAAAGTTGATACTAGTTGAATTCAACAAACCAAATACAGTATGTGATTTTACATAGAGATAGAAGAAAAATTTAATTCAAATCGTGAATGAATGTCACTATTCAAATGTTATATCGCGCCACAGCGTTTATTCATGTTCGGTGCAATGATGATACTAGCATAATTCTTAGATCATCAATCGCACATATCTGATAACTATTTTATTTTCCCGACAAATGATGTTTTACATAGTATCTTTCATGTCAGTAGTACATTATTAGTGATGATCGCCATTATCGACCACACAGTTTCGTAACTGTGGCAAGCAGCTGTCGTGAATGATAATGTCGATAAATATCTTTTTATTTAACAGATTAAAATGAATGAAACAAATGTTTCTCGTTGAAACCGATGAAAAGTTCATTTAATAGAAATTCCAATGATATGGAGACGATTCATCTCCAAGTCTTTTTCTGCCCTTGTCGGATAAAATGATTGTGCAGTTTTTAGGATAACTAGTATCATTAACGAAAAGTACTTTAATAAAAGGTTGCAGATACTATATTATTGAAGTTCATGCAAAGTTTACGTTGCAATTGCTAACGTTTGCATTTGGATATAAGAAATTCATTTATATCTTTGTGCGAGGAAATTATATATTATTATTTATATGATATTAGCATATATTTTTTCATAAAATTATATTGTAAAGACGTTATCGAAAGAATAGGGTTCAACGAATCTTCCATGAATGGTCCGTTATATTTTGCATGTGCACAAATGCAATGTTTCATAGCTTTATTATGAAATATGCAGAGATTAATGTTCAGATGAGATGTTCTTATGGTAAGCTGCTGAACGAATGGTCAATCCGAATGTTCTTTATTTTAAGTGATAAATTGTTTGTATTCATCACAAATTGGTACACTAAATGAATGTTTGAAGCCAAATATTATTAATGATATTATCTCACACAAATATTGGAAGACGAGTTAATTGGCATATGTGTTGTTGCATCGACACACAGCTGTCAACAAAATTTAGTATAGAAATGATACATGGTCTGTCCAATATTAATGATTTTTATTTTACATTAACAATGATTTTTTTGTTATTTTTCATCACTTCAAGTGGCTTTGTACAATTATATATTAGTATTTGTGATAGTAATGGATAAGGCAATTCATTAACTCACTTTATATGGTAGATGGGGATATTCATTTGCTATTGAAACTAAGAGAGAGTCAACTCAAAACAATTTTTATATAATTATAAGGACGAAATTTATCTTTGTATACGTACTAAGGCGTTTATATGTTACAAAAACATAAAAAAAGAAATGATAAATATTTGATAAATACTTGTTTGTCTGAGTTCTAATTAATAAAAGTAAAAAGATTTATTGAGAGAATCTGTTTGCCGGAAGAATTCGGTTAAACTTTTTTTGCTTGGAGCACCCAAATTCTCAGTCTTTATTCGGACTATAAATGATAATCTATGTATGTAAGTTGTAAATGATCGAATAATAATAGAATCGCTGATGTTCTTCAATTTTTATTTGTTAAGCAAAAATTTGGTGGATGAAAATTCCAAACACTTTCTGTTCCTACTTTGGAATATAACGAGTGCATGAACCATATCAAAACAATTATAATCGTTCACTAAACATCGTTAAACATGGTGATAATGGATATTTAAATAATTCGTACATTTTGACATAGAGTGCTTGTCTACTTTGGCAAGTTCTTTTTCATTTCTGGATATTTTATTTTTTGGATAATAATGACTGCCGAAAGGAGAATAATTTTTTTTTCTTACTTTTTTATTTATGAAATCGGGACTGGAGCATGGATACGACTAGTTTAAGCGTAATAAAAATATTATCACTGCTTACAATCGTTTTTAATAGGTATTAAGGTTGTTGTTGCACGGTTATCTCGCTGCAATTTAAGTTGGTCAAGTCGATGATTTTTCTTTACTTCTTTTATTGACTCCCATTAAAGCGCCGAAGCCCTTCTATATTTTATTGTTCACAAAAGTTAAAAATTTCAGAAACATTTTTTAGGCCAAATGACGAACACCTTTTTTCACTTGGTGCGATGAACCGCGATCTAACCGAGTGAAGCGAGCACGCAAACCAGAAACTTCATGGTACAATTTACATTGTTCATGGTACACAAGTTCATGGTACAGTTCATGGTACAATTTACATGCACCCATTCGTAATGGAAGTGATGAACAAACTCAGTCGAAATACAACTCACCCACAATGTGAGCCAGTGAAGAACAACTCTATCCAATTTTTTCAATAGTTATGTATGTATTGGAAAGATATACTTTCGCCTACCGATTGGTTGATGACATTGATGGAAATTTTAGTTAAATTGAACTATCAGCAGATCAAATGTATGCATTATTAACCACATATTCTATTGTTTGAAAATAAAATATCAATGTCAGGATAATGATATGTAATGTTTGAGTGATGACTAAATCATTCATAGACGATATAATGGATTCGGTTGCTTCTAATTGTGTTTTCCGATGCATCTAGTCTTGAAAAGTAGTAATATTCAAATGTAAAAATTTTCCATTTTTTCATTATCTCAATTCATTAATCGAAAGCGAATAAAATGAAGAACAATACCAAATGCTAAATTAACACCAAATAGGAGAATGACAAGTGTATTCCAATCTCGAAGGGAAAATTTAACTTTACCGCTGTATTGTATCTAGGAGCATGGTAGATTATCGAGGATACACAATCGATTTTATTCAATCGATGTCAGCAATTTCACATCACTCATAACCAATTTGGCGGCACGTCGCCGAGATTTCGGGGATGAGCGTCTATTATTGTACTAACTAGTGTTTCTTTTTATACATTCAACATTAATGAAATTGATCATTATTTGTTCTCACTGGCTTACTCAAAATGTTTTCATTATTAAGAATGAATGATGGTCGTTATGCTGTGCATAACACTAAAATGCTTCAATGTAAAACAAGGAATAAAAATTCAGTCTTTCACGAAGGTGAATTAATTACTGGCTGGATTGTTTTTTCTCATGTATCAATTGCAATAATTCCTAAGTTTCTTCTTTTGAATCCTTAATATTTTTTTATAACCTCAACTGGGTATATAAAAAAATGGTCATTTTGGTAACACTTTTCGCGGAATGATTGATATGATTCATTGTTCATGAATAAATTTATAAATAATACATATTTTTATTCAAATTAGTAATTGTATATTGAATCTATTTCATTCTTGCATCAGTCAGTCAATAAAATTTGATTTGTTATCATTTAAGATAACCAAAATATGTTGGAGAATATATAGCTTCGGATTTAGCCATACATCGAAAGTAAAGTTGGCACGCATCGAATAGGAAATTACTTCAGGTATGATTACTTGACTTCTATGAATTATTTAGTTGATGCCAATGAAAAAATAAATACATTTCGCTTCGAATGATAAAACTGATATTTTTACATCAGCTGGTCACTTCAGTAACATAAAAAATCACATTAAAGTAGCCCTTTCAATAATGTCAAAGATTTTTTGTCAAAGATTTTGAAAACTCACTCACACTTGACATTGTAATTTTTTTTCCGTTTAATTTTTGTTTCGGTTTTGCAAAAAAGTTGGAAAATCGCAAATTAATACACTATCGCATGGAAAAATCGACATTTGCGTTGAAGTTAAAGATTAAAATCCCAATTTTTTAATATTTCATGTAACAATATCTAGGAATTATTTAATACTTCCTAAAAGATAATGCATCGTTTGGTTAACAAATTCTGTTATTTGTTTATATGTAAGAAATGTTTGAAAAAGTATCAGTACTTTTCGGATTTTCATATATAATACTGATTCCGTATAGAATTTCTCATATTCTTCTTATGCAATTAATTGCAACATTCCGCAACTGAGAATTCAAAGGCAGCTTATTCGGTCGGTAAAACTCCGACCTGAGCATCGAGCTTTTTTGAATGATCATCTCAGTAAAAACCATTATTTTGAGTCATTTCCCATAAATGAATAATTCTGTACTGAAGTGATCAAACGTGGTCAGTGAATTTTTCATATGTTTATAAAACTCAGATTATCTTAGTGAGGAGTCATTTTAGAGAAAAAAGTTCCCTTGACCTTTTTTGTAGCTGACAGATTATCCAACAAAAAATACTTTTTGATATGACTTCCAAAAGTCATTTTTACTAAGATAATTTGAATTTTATAAAAATATTTTTGTTCAATGAAGTAAGTGCATAATGCTCCTATTCATCCTTTCATTGATTACCCAAAATTTGAATTATTATCGTTTAAGACAATCAAAATCTGTCAGAGAAAGCAAATGCGAATTTAGCGTCATCCACGCCGAAAGCAAAGCTGGCACCCATCGAATTAGAAATTACATCAGGTACGATTACATTATGCCTATGGATTATTTACTTGATTCTAATGAAGGAATAAAAGAGAAGATTCAGGGCAGGGAAGAGGAGA
The DNA here is from genome assembly GCA_030522845.1 of Psyttalia concolor. Classification (NCBI taxonomy): domain Eukaryota; kingdom Metazoa; phylum Arthropoda; class Insecta; order Hymenoptera; family Braconidae; genus Psyttalia; species Psyttalia concolor. The sequence goes on from JAPYZM010002641.1 coordinate 11,131, forward strand.
TTCAGGGCGATGCATCTCGTTGCCACGTGTTTGCGTAACTGGGTTCCACGGAGGCGTTCGGGCATTTCAGCTCCACATTTCACTGAATAATCTCTCATCAGAACGCAGGCTCGTAAATAGTTGAAACGATACTTATCGGAAGAAGGGAGCCCAAAAAAGTGGAGATTATTTTTGAAAATACCTGCATCTTCCCGATACCTAAGAAGGAGATTAGCGCATTTTAAGACATCAGCCTCAACAAGAACTGGAACAGTGCGGCTCCTTTTACCGCGTATCTCAAAGCGCCGATACCGTTGTGCCAAAACTTTGCCTTCCGCACTCAAGGTCTCGTAAATCTCCTTATCAGCATAACCGTCAATGCCACGATGATTGAGAAAATCCTCAACGTATAACCTCTCTATTTCCCCTGGTCGCCGCCGGTTAAAAACGAGTAGCGATAACAATATAGCTTCAGCAAGCCTTTTATAGACTCTGAAGACGAATTTTTGAGACAATTCTACGAAATACTTCTCCCTTTCGCAGTTAATACAACTGTAGAGTTTTTTTATATCCTCCGTGCTCGGTAGAAGGACTTCCTTTCGTCTGTGATGTTCTGCCTGAGTTTCAGCTACTATTTTGCTAACACTCGTGCCATAATCCTCGTTAAGTAAATCTAAATAATCATCGACCAGTTTTTTTTTGTCTGGTAATTATTTTTTTATGTACTCAGAGCGGAGAATTTCACCAATTTTTTTGAGGAGCGTACCCATTTGTGAAGCAACGGCTGGCGTTTTGAACTTCTTGGTCTTAGGGTCGAGACCTGCCACTTGTCTCACTGCTTCAATCATACTATCATAAAAACGGGGCTGAAATGCGTTAATGAAATTGGTGATTCGATTATTTATTCCTTTCATTGCGATAAGAAGACGACCGAGGAGGCGCAATCTGGCCCGTACCATTTCGGATTGGTGTTGTTCGCTTCCATATTTTCAGCCTGTTTGTTAGCAAATAAAATTATCAGTTCATCGTAGCGGATGCTGCGTACAACCTCATCTTCTTTGAGACGAGGGAAAATTTTTTTTCTAACTTCATTACTTGCCCTCTCATGAATTCTTCCAGAGACTCTCTTCGATTTGCCGAGAATAACCCTTTCAAACGTCCCGGTTTTTTTTGTGCAACGGCGCCAGTGATGACGAATGACACTCCTCGAATATTGTCCTCTACATTGACCGCATGCTATAAAATCTTCGGCTGTCTTTCCACTCTGTGACGTCGGACGGCGACAGACAATCAGTTTTCCGTTATTATCGATTCGATCGCTATTGTACAGATTATCTCCGACCTTTCTAATTTTGTCAATTATCTGTCGTCGTTCATCGTTTCTAGGTGGAAGAGCTATGAACTTTTTCACGTCTTCTTCTTTAGAGTGTTTCAATTCTAAATGTCTACCTATTTTTGATTGAAATTTTTTACAAAACAAACAAAAATGTTTGTTTTTTCCCACGGAGACTGAATCGACAACCAGCTCCCTATCATCTGGAGCAGATCCTAATATAATTTCCTCGTGGCTGATCTCGGGAGGGTCTACAAATGTGCGGTCTATTGTAAGTTCTTTTTCCAGTTCATAAACGTCATCGTCATCTAGACAGTCCTCTTCATCTTCTGATTCCGATTCTTCAGTGCTCGGATTATAGTCATCATCGTCGTCCACGTCTGATTCATTGAATTCAAACTGAATTTTCCTTTTTGTTAATATTCCTGTTTTGCCGAGGCCATTTGCACTGCCATGATTCGACTCCGGCTCTGCTTGAAGTGGTTTTGCTGGTGCTTCCTCCGAAGAATATGTGGATTTCTCCCCAGTTTGTTCGTTTTTAATATCCCACCCTTCACGAAAATGAGTATTATCGATATGAGTTATTCGTCTCTTTGGTAAGTGCATATTAACATTTTCCACGCTAATAATTTTTGGCATCCTAATTCGTTCAATTGTAAACCCCCCGGGGGTTTTCTCCCAACCCCCCCGGGTTAAATCCCGGTCCGGTTCGGATAGCTCAGATGGGAAGAGCACCCGACTGGTAATCGGAAGGTCCCGGGTTCGATTCCCGGTCTGAAAATATTTGAATTTTTTCTTCAGTTATT
>JAPYZM010002642.1:0-38390 GCA_030522845.1 Psyttalia concolor
ATTGAAAAACTAACGGATAATAATGCAAAAAAATCAATTAATATGAGATATTATCAGCAAAATGTATAAAAACCTATTGAAACGAAAGTGACGAGATTAATTCAATCAATAATTAATTTCTCCCGCCACACATACGTCGGTCATTTCCGGACCGGAATTCTGTTCCTCAACCAGTCTATGGACAACCTAACCTAACCCGAGTATTTACGAGGGAGTATAGCATGGGTACGAAACATTCGATTGACATCGCCACATATTCAACAACTTATTCCGCCAAAAATGAATACCGGCGATGACGAAAATACCCGGCTGGACAATATCTTCGCTGACACCCGGGATTACTCACCCCCATCGCCGAGAAAAAGGTAAGAATCACAAATCTCAGTAATGAAGAACTTGTTTCGGAAAATTCCGCCCCGGGTCTTACCCCCCGAATTAGCTGTATCAAAAGCCCGCGCAGATAAGTAAGGTTAAGATATCCCTCAGCCCCAAAACCACTGCATTTCCACCCTCAGAAATCTCACTTCCGCCCCCTCTCCCAGTCCCAAACCGACCACTAGCCCATAAGTTCTACAATCCAGGATTTCGTCAAAGTGCCGCTTTTTTATTCCACTGCAACGTAAAATCATTGCTTGGACAGTCATTATGACAGAGCCGTATTGGTATCGAAGGTAGTGTATTTTCTAGAAATTGTTTTTTTCTTTTGCCTGAGTATTTTGAACTGCTGTGTGCCTCGTTTGTCCTGAATTCCCACAATTTGTCGAGCCATTTTGATTGAAAACCGATGCAATCAGAGTGAGATGAGGTCCCCTCCATCTGATTTTAATAGTTTCATTGCTTCCATTGATATTTCATTTTTCGAGCATCGCAATTTGTTTAGATCATCCCTCTCTAATGGAAAAATTCGGGGATTTTGGGGTGAGCAGTTGGGAAACCATTGTCTACACCTGTTGCTGGCTACGTCCTATTTGACAATCCTATTTAATTATCCAAAGTCACAATTCACTGGAGTAGGAGCGATTGCATGGCTCGGGTTGCTTGTTTACTTTGCCTTTGAACATTTCTAGAATTTTTTTCACTGAATTGGAACTGTGCAATTATTATGACAGAAGTGAACGCTGAAAAAAAATTAATTTGGCCCATCAAATATTCTTTGGACGGGAATTTAAGGCTCGACTTTGTATGAAAGTGTCTGGCATTTGGTTGCCTAAGAACATTCTATCCGCAGACTTGTATATAATTAAATAATTATATTTATATTAATTGTGATTACATATTTTGTTTGTGTATTCGTATCGCACGTAGCGCATTATACAGTAATTATATTTTCCTAGTATTTGTTCGAAGTATTTTTCCTAGCTCTTTCTGCCTCGTTTCTCTTAAATCCCGAAGTCGACCTTGACAACTCGACTGACAAACGATGCATTGGAAATAAAGTGAATGATTTCCATCGACTGATTTTCATTGTTTGATAGCAATCATTCAAAGAAATCATTTTACATTTAATAGTTATAAACGACTCTAATCCCCCGAATTTATTTACCCTGTCAGTACTGCTACTTACTCTCAATCTTTACATAGTTTGCAATGATTTTCCCTAGATTTAATTAACTACTTACGTGGAATTTGTAAATTCCGAGCAATGGGAAAACAATTATCTGTAACTGTTGTGCTGGGTATGGAATAACTAATGGTATTCTATAAATGGGTTTGTTTATTTTGAAGCAATTGAACGCAAGTGCTAGCTTGTTTTGACTTGCCTTGTTTACATTTTTTCTAGTACTTTGATTTCGTGCTCATCGATTCGGAGTTTAGTCTACCTTCGTCTCTTCGTTGTGTGCTGTGCTTTCTCGATTGAGGGGTTTTGAATGATGGAATATATCTAAAATGAGTGAAAACTCTGAGTTACTTCCTTGGTGGAAAAGGTGGTTAATTGTTAAATCATCGAGAGTTCCCTCGATTATTTCTATTTAAATAATTTGTTTTTATTGATTGATGATATCTAAGCTCCCCAGACATGATAGAATTAATCTAAAGAACAACTCTCTATGAGATATAAAATTTACGTATTTCTTGAATACTTGCGGTTTAGAGTAAACGTTTTTAAAATGTTAGAAGAACAAATGTTGTTCTTTTCTATTGTTTATCGTTTTCTTCATTCAACAAAACAGCAAGCGCATGCGATTGGATGATGGCTGCAACAACAATCTGAATAGTTCCTTGAGCAGTGGAGCCAAGAGCGGGGGTAAATGGAAGTGTCCTGGGGATACGAGCATCGTGGAGCCGGAGGTGATGGTGGACCTGGGGGTGAGCATGCTCGAGGATGAGACAAGCTGTGACAGTATGAAGAGATCACAGTCGCAGGATTGCTCAGTGTCGCCCAATAGTTTACTATCGTCGAGGCATACAGCTCTAAATGACAATATCTGCATAAATGAGAAAGAGAATTTGTACCGAGGATCCAAATTTGAAAAAGAAAAGAGGTATGAATTTCGCTTTAAATTTCTTCATTTTTTTTCAGGATTCTCTTGAAATAACGAGATATTGGATCAAGAGAGCCTAAATATCATTTAAAAATAATCCAGAAATAGCTCCAGTGGATCATTCCTTCTCGAAACGAAAAGGAAACGAATACTTTTGAATAAAAAATATCGGATGTATTAATTTCTCAATATTTTTTCTCGATTTAAGCGTGAGATCCATGGGTTTCACTGCAAAAACTGGGGTTCCTATTGCCGAAAATTTGCTGGTTCATAACTCAATGTGGACAATCCGCAATGTTCAATTTTTTTTACTTAGAAATAAAAATCATATTCGATTAAAATTCCTCAGGCCAAACTACATTTGAAGTCATCAATTTGTCAGGCATTCGATTTTTATAATTCTCTTTAATAAATAATTTCCGAGCGTTACTAATAATATTCTCTTTTATTCACTTCTACCGAAGACTGGAACAGGATCCCCATGCCTTATTGGATGATCCAACGAGCATCCTGAATGCCTTGGAAAACGAATCTGGTTATGGAACGAGAGTGGAGGCTGAGTTGTCCGACGAGAAGCAAGTCGGGAATTTCAGTACAAATACCTCGAATTCAGATTTGAGTGGGCATGAGCAGTTTTACCTCTTCAGAAGGAAAAAGAGAGGCTCGACGGTGGGTGAGGATAAATTCTCCAAACTCTCTGATGAGATGATTCTGATGATTCTCAAGTGGCTTCCCAAAAAGTGCCTAGTGCGTTCGATGCTCGTATGCAAGCGATGGTGTCAGATTGCCAGGGACGAGGCCCTCTGGACTCGCCTAGATCTTGGTGGTAAAGTGTTGGGTCAAGGGACACTGGGGCACATTTTACCACGCGGTGTGCAAATACTGAGACTGGCCCAGGCTGAACTAGCTGATCCATTATTTTCCCCGGGATCTGAAGTTCTCAGTGACGGTTATACCAGTAAATTACAGTATTTAGATCTCTCAATGTCGGTTATATCTGCAGATGGATTGGCTGAGCTTCTCTCCAAGTGCAGGCTGTTGAAGAAATTATCTTTGGAGAAGTGCACGTTGAATGGAGAGAGCTGCAAGGCAGCCAGCCAGAATAACGATATCACGGTACTTAATTTAACAATGTGCGAGGGAATTGATATTCAGTGCATCAGACATCTCATGGAATTGAAGAAGTAAGGGAGATCATGTTTTTTTTTGTTGTCATTCCTTTTCCTTGATAATCGAAAATACTTCTCCATTTTTCGTTGAATTTTATAGTTTTCAGAGCAGGCTCACCTCACGCAGACAATATTTTTCTTCAGATATTACTCACGAAAATTATTATAAACAATTTAATTGGAGATTAAATTGATTAAATTAAATTGAAACACAAACCGTGCATATATCAATGTAATACATTGTTAATGTTTCAGCTTGAATGCCTTGAATATGTCCTGGTGCTCTCTAGACTCGGAATCAATAGCCCTCCTCTGTCGTTCTCTCCCTCGCAGTATAACCAGACTAAATATCGCCGGATGCAGGAAAACAATGACAGATAAAAATGTCAAAGACCTCGTTACAACCTGCCCAGATCTTGTCGAGCTGGATCTCAGTGACTGCACTTTACTTACGCTCAGCGCAATCAAGAGTTTCCTCAATCTTCGGCAACTGGAGCATCTGTCGTTGAGTCGTTGCTACGGAATTCCCTTGTCATCCTCGTACGCAAGACTCACTCACATGCCTTCTTTACTCTACCTTGATATCTTTGGGCTAATGACAGACGCAGGACTCAAGTCATTCCAGGCCAATTGCAATAACACCGAGATCAATAAATTTTTGTATAGCTCCGTTGCAAGACCCACTGTTGGAGTGCGAAGAACCAGTATATGGGAACTTCGAGTTAGAGATTAAATTCTTTATTCTGTTTTATCGGAAATCATTCTCAGAGTTTTATTTATGTAATGAGGAATGACACACGTGAGGTAGAAATTTTTTTTTGTGTCGTCTGATGTTTTGCAGTGGTGTAGCTTGTTGAAAAATTAATAATGAGATTCAGAGGTCGGAAGGAATGTTTATAAGGACAGTTTCACTATTTCTCATATTTTTTTCGCACATTTAAAACTCTACATTTTGGTTACAGAAATTGCAATTGAATTTGTCGAGAATTTTTCAGGGGCTTCTTCATGAGTTTATTAACAGGTAAAGTTTCTTTAAATTGACAAACATTTAATTTTTCTTTTATTGTCGGAACTCAATTTAAGACTTTTGAAAGTCTCAAGGTGAGATCGCAAGTTTCGATATGTATATTCTGACATTAGAATATATGAATTAATATTTCTAGCGACAAGTTCTTACTGCAAAATATCACATGTGTCAAAAAGTGAAAAGTACTCGATTGATTTTGTGCTAAATTATTTTGTCAAGAAAATGTTCATCGATACTAAAAGATGCCTTTCTTATTTAGACTGAAAACTGATGATAAATTAACGGAGATTCAAAGTCTTGCAGAAACAATTGTTCATCCTTGAATATGATCGAATGAAAAATGCTCCATCTATTTTTCAATCAAAAATAATTGACAAATCGATTGTGGGTGTTCGTTGTTTCATGATAAAAATCCTCGTAAAAAGTATGTGTCTTGTATTCTCCATTAAATTCACGTATTAAATGATTTTATTCGGTAAATTATTCGTGCAACAATCCAATTGTACGTAAATCCTTGCTGAGAGTGATGATAACAATTTAGATATTACTGTCGTCAATAAATGCCAGCAATGTGTTCCACTTTTGATAGACACCTAAGTTTTGAATTTATGGACTAGATGTATTGTCACGCACTCCATTCAGCAACAAAAACAAACTCATTCAGATCAGTAAATGGTTAATCAACGGGCTGTGGTACATTTTCTTTTATCTTCATTGATCTCTATCGCCAAACAGTACATGCGAGTTAACATTCAGTGGGAAATATGTAAAAATATTTTTGTTATTAAGATAATGATGGTGATGAGGTGGGTAAAATGGACCCTTTTAATTTTCAATTTGATAATCCCCTGAATTTTCCCCTTGTAATGATAAATATTAAGGGTTTTGATTTATTCCACTCTCCCCTAGACCTCGTGGTAATTGTTGCAGTTAATATTTTGATGAATGATGGGGGTTTATTATTAATGTAATAGTTGTAATTCGTGCCTTAACGTGGACATTAAAATTTTCTCATGGTTTTTGGAATGTCTTTATTATTTTTATTGATTTATATGCATTCAGAATTCGTCGCCTGGTCATCGCCAAGACAAGTCGGTTGTGATTGTTAATCAGGAAATTTCGAGTTAATGAGTTTTGTAATTACGTATTATTAATGAGTACTGGAAAAACAAAGTATTTTAAGATTATTTGCATTCTTCAGTATTAATTAATTATGAAAAGATAAGATTGGACAAGTAAAAAAATCAACATTACTTAAAAAAAACCGCAAAATTCGAACGTAAAACATATTCTTTATTAATTACATATTTTTTACATAAAAAAAGGTCGATTCGCACTACAAAACGTCATGAACTGATGATCAATTTCAATCATAATTAACAACCAATTCCAATATATTTTCTGGACAGTCATAAATTACTTCATCCATCAGATAATTACCGCATTAACAAATTGTCTTTTATCAACAGATTGCAGTCTAGGTAAATATCCCTGGAGAAAATCGCCAACAGAACAATTCGAAAATATTTTTGCATACCTAACACATAAAACTAGATATAAAATTGAATGGAATTAATGAGTAGGAGCTTCTGGTTCATGTCAATTTACAATTGAAAATCTGTAAATGAATTTTGTCTTCTTCAAATTGTAATTGTTATATACAGTAACGTAGACATTGCGTGATTTATCATTGTTCTAGGACTGTTATTTGTTGCCTTGGATCAAAGCTAGCGAATGCTGGGAAGACTGAGTACCCAGTGTTAGGCAGTGGCTAGTCTCTCGGATTGTGGAGCTGGTTCGATTGAAAGAAGCCGTGGCTTTTCGGTTTTCGGGTCTCTGGCATTGTCTGACTCCGCATAGATGGATTTTGACTCTTGCCTCTCCTGTTCACTCTGCCATTGTACCTGAAATAAAAATTGGGGAATAATTAATTACAAGGACAGTTTTAGAAAGGTTAAGCCCGTTTTGATGAACTGATTCAATTGAAATCATGTGAACACGAGATAATCGGTTTACAAAAAAAGTCGCACTACCGCTAACAAAATATTTTCGGAAACGTGTCATTCAAAATGGCCTGATTAATTGTTGTCATTTCCCACTATCAATTGGTGACAATAGTTAAAGCAATAAATACCTTTTGCTTGTGCTGCTTGACAGACTCCAGACACTTATCAATGACCATCTGCTCAGTCAGTACGCCATCCTCAGAAGCATAAGCCGCAGCTTGCCAAGCAACTCCAAGCTTCGAGAGTTCTCTTCCAGACATGCCCTCAGTGATCTCCGCCATTTTGCTACAGAGTGCTCCATAATCAAACTGAGCGACCTTGAGCCTCCTCTTGCCCTCAGTAGCTGGTTGTAGAACGAACTTATCGAAATAAAGTCTAATGAGTCGCTCTCTCTCCTCCATCCCAGGCAAGTGGAACTCCACCATCTCATCAAGTCGATCATTGACAGCCCAGTCAAACTGTTCAGGTGTATTAGAGGCAAGAACCAGCATGAACTTGTTGCTCTGTTCGCCAGTCCTGTACAGGAAAGCATTGAGCATTGCCCTGAGATCCTCGGAGATGTGTTCACTAGATCTCTTCCTCAGGAAGGCATCAGCCTCATCAATGAACAGAAGAAGGCCCTTTCTCGAGGTCGAGGCCCAGTCGAAAACTTTGTGAATAGCAGTGACTCCATCTCTTCCAAGTGGCGCTAGATCTCCACCAGTCAGTATCGCATAGTCCATGCCCGAGTGCTGTGCTAATTTCTTGGCAAACATGGTTTTACCAGTACCTGGTGGACCGTGCATTAGAATATTTCTGTACATTCCCCTGTTGTGTTTTGTATTTTTCGTGGCTATGGCAACATCTCTGAGCCTCTCCTCGAGCTTTGGAGCTAGAACGACGCCTGATAATGCATCGGAGGGTTTTTCCTTCAGCTTCTGAATGCTCTTGATGGGATGGCGGACAACGTCTAGGGCTGAGAATCTCGACGTTTCTCGGACCAGCGAGGGCTTACCTAGCCGAGCCTCAATGTAACGACTGGCAACGCCTGTGGATCCCTTAGCAGTGTACACCTACAGGAAATGTAAATTTTTTGTTGTCAATATAAATTTTGTTGAGATGTAGATTTATTGAAATGACAAATATATCGTGATAAATTATTGAAAGGAGTTGAAGACGAACCCCAAGAGCCACTAGCGACAGACCCCCAGCAGCTGCCAATATCTTGTCCCAATCTTGAAGCAGGGACGTCACTCCCGCCCCCAAAACCGATCCAGCAGTCTTGATGGACTCCAAGACAGTGACTCTGTTCTCAGAAGCTTTTAGCCTGATCTGCTCCAGATTCAGATCCTGATTCTCACGATCCACTTTGGCTTTTGCTTTCAACTCCGCCTCCAGTTTTCGCATTTCGTTCTTGTGCCTCAGTTCCATCTCGTGCTCAATAGTGGCTTTCCTCATGGCCTCTTGTTTAGCTACGGATTCCTCTTGCCTCCGTAAATTCTCATCGTTCATTCTCTGCTGCTGTCCAAGCTGATCGTCGTACCTCTTTCTTGCCAGCGAGTCCTGATACTGGGCTCGCATTTGGTGCTGCTTCGTCTCCTCGCTCACTGTCTTTCTTCGCTCGTCACCTTCAACTCTTTTCTGCTCAATCTTCAGCTGCTCGATGCTCGCTTCGTATTCTTTGGCTCTTGCCATTATTTCTGCTTGTTTGGTCGACTCCTGGAGCTTCGTCAGCTCGAGGGCCTCTCGGGCGTGAGCTGAAATAGGTTTTAATGTTCATTTTTGGAGGAACGTCTACGAAGCGGAGGGAGAGGGCGCCGTTAGGGATAATCTTGATTACAATTATCAATTGAATGAAAAGCACAATCCACAAACCAAATTGAGATTCCCGTAATTTATTTTTTAATTTCGTTCATTGTCTTTCTAATATTTTTGCATATCTCTCGAGAAGCGTGTGCAATTCTTCTTTCTCCAGAAAATAATTCTCAACATTTTTTCTCCATGAATGTATTTTCAGGATGAAAATAATTAATTATCAAAGCGATACATGAATAAATGAACGAATAACCCAGACAATGAATTTCATTCGTCAAAGCTAGACCACCGATTTCCTCCGGAAAATAAGAAAATTTAGGCGCCATAGTTGCATCACTCTCATGTGCTCGCATGTGCACGACGTTCCTAACCTCAAACCTGCCTTACGTAATATTATATAAGTATCCAAGAGATTGTTCATCGAGGAAATAAATTATTACATGATTTTTCGAGCTCCTTGGCAGCAGCAGCCGCCCGTTCAAGAGCACTGGAGTCGAATCTGTAGGCATCCATTTGCGGTTTCCCCACGTTTTTCGAGGCTCCATTATCACCCGGATCCCCGGCACCACCTCCAGAACCCGCTGCCGGTGGCTGGGCATACTGAGAGAAGTCCTGGGACTGTTGCTGGTAGCGCGTACCCAAGAGCCACGACATTTCTACGATTGGTTTTTCACAGAAAACTCGAAATTACCGTGAATGCACTACTTCCTTCACGATACTCACGACCTATTTCGATCAATGGTAAGTAACATGTACACGAGACGGTTGTGCAGTGTCTAGTGTTAGTATCACGTGCGCACACATTTCTCCAACTCATTCTCGTTCACGGACTCTGAGGAATAGCGCGAAACTGAACCGGCGTGGGGTCGAGGCTCACCGAAGTGACCCGAACGTTCACGATTGAATTATTTATTTTCGTCCCGTGCGAAAAGTGGTTCTTTTTTTATCAGAAGGTGTAGGAAGCCGACGTTTCAGGCGCTAACATTGTATTTTTCATCGCGCTCCACAGAAAGTGATATTTTTCGCACGCTTAAAATGGCATATTTTGTAACGAGTGGAGAAATTCATTTCTCACCTAGGGAGGAAAAGTAGACAAGTTGTCCTCACGTGCGAAAGTACGGCCCGAGCCGAATGCGAGGGTTGTAAGGACGTGGGGAAAGCTTGTCTAATTGTCCTCCCGAGGGGTGAATACGATTTTTCTACCGATATGGACGAAAGGGAGCGTTTTTAACCGAGCAAAGCGAGGCTAGAATGCTCACTTTCGGTCCATGTAGACAGAAAAAACACTTTTTTCACGGATTACGATCCAAAATTTGCCTGTGACGAAAAGTGCCTTTTCCAGCCCACTCCGTGCCCCTCAAAGTCTACTTTCCAGCACGTGATGAAATATTTTATTCGTAACACGTGCAAACAATGTTTTATGACACAAGTGAAAAAAAGTACTCTTTTTTTTACTATTGTCGAGCGAAGCGTGGGAAATTGTGTCTTTTGTTCCATTACTGTCATAAAATATTGTTCAATACACATAATAAAATATGATTTTGGCTCGTGGGATATCACTCGCTAATATAACCCACCGAAAATCCCTTTTTCGCACTTGTTTTCTCCACTGACGACTATTTAATTAGTTCTCGAGGAGGATTGGCATATGCATCATGAGACACCTCTTCCTGGAAGGCAGAGACAACACTCAAAACGTTATCATCAAAGAAAACTCCGTACAAAACATCAGTAATGAATCGAGAGATTTCAATTCGAATGCCGCAACTTCACCAGTTCATATCGGCGAATTGATTAGAGCAATGGAGAGTCAGAAACAATTTTATCACAGTTTGGAATTGGTGGCTTCAACGGGAGAAAATCATGCTTACAAACGGTAATTATGTAATTACGGAGGTTGAATGAATGCTCCAGCGATTGAAGACATTAACTTTTTAAGCTTCAAGTTTCATTATTAATTTCTGAGATAAAAGTGTTTTAAGAAATCCGGATATTTCGTAAAATTTAATTTAATTGATATTGATTTAATGTGATGTTTAAAAAATTATTCGTCATTCAATTCCCCAAATTTTTTGAATGATGGAATAGTTCAGTAATACAAATTCACATTTCCCATTAATCTCAATAGGTTTTTCGAAGAAACCACCAGTGAAGTGATGCCATTATTTTATTCATTGACCTGGCACGAAAAATCAGGGAATAAATTCTTTCCTCTCCAATTGATCCCCCAATTTCCAAAAAATACCCTTCTTCATCTGAGCGCGCAGGGTTTGAATCGCAAGGACGTAGAACAAATTCTGGAGAAAGTTTTGGACCTGGGGATTACAAATTTGTTCGTCGTTCGTGGAGGTATTTATTACTTTCAATGTGCACTGGTTGCTTCAGAATAAGAGCAATCAATGAATTCTTCTGTTTAGATCATCCCGCCCAAGACGCGGACTTCAGGTACGCAATAAATTTGATCGAATTCATCAGAAATCTTTACGGCGATAAATTCTGTATTGCTGTGGCGGGATATCCAGACACTCATCCGGAATCACCTTCGAGAGAGTCTGATCTTTATTACCTCAAAAAGAAGGTAGTTTTAACAATTTTTTCATCACGTGTTACGAACAATATTTTTCATCACGCTGTGTCGGAAAAGTAACTTTTCAGTCACTCTCCGCTCCGCGTCGAGTGGCTGAAAAGTACTTTTTCGACACATTGAGATGAAAAATATTGTTCGTAACTCGTGAAAAAAGTGGTTTTTGACTCATGGGATTATATCACTCGCTTTCGGGTCGTGCTATAAACCTCCCACTCGCCAAAAACCATTTTTTTTCACTTGTTACGAAATATACTATTTCATCTCAGTGTGTCGAAAAAGCAGTTTTCATCTCAATGTGTCGAAGAAGCACTTTTTAGTTACTCGACGCCAAGCGGAGAGTGACTGAAAAGTTACTTTTCCGACACAGCGTGATGAAATTAGTATATTTCGTAACAAGTGAAAAAAAATGGTTTTTGGCGAGTGGGAGGTTTATCGCTTTTTTCACGTGTTACGAACAATATTTTTTATCTCAATGTGTCAAAAAAGCACTTTTTAGTCACTCGACACGAAGCGGAGAGTGACTGAAAAGTTACTTTTCCGACACAGCGTGATGAAATAGTATATTTCGTAACAAGTGCAAAAAAATGGCTTCACTGGCCAAAAACCATGTTTTTTCACTTGTTACGAAATATACTATTTAATTTATGGAAAAATCGGTTTCGATCAAAATTGTAGATACAAAATCATTCTTCTGAGATGTAATAGTCACTCAATATACATTGGGTACTCTTTCCGAGCGAGTCGCCTCCTATCCACTTCGTCATTTTTAATTTTTAAAATTCTTCACATACATTTTAAAAATAATCCCTCTAGAGATTTTTCGTTGCGGAATTTTGGCAGTAAAAAATGAGCAGATTTCTATCGGTAGAAACATTCGAATCCGATTTCCGTGTTTTTTACTGATTTCTCTATGCCATCAATTTTTAGGAAACTCGGAATTATTTATTAGCAATTGAATTAATCAGGTCGACGCCGGGGCGGATTTCATAATCACGCAAATTCTATTCGAATCCCAAAGATTCATAGAATTCGTCAAAGATTGCAAATCATGTGGGATCGATGTGCCAATTGTTCCTGGGATTTTTCCCGTATCAAACTACAGGACTTTTGGAAAATTGGAGAGGATTTGCAGCCTGACTGTACCCAAGAAGATCCACGAGGACTTACTAAAAATTAAAGATAAAGACGATGAAGTCCAAACTTACGGGATTAGTCTGGCCACGAGAATCGCAAAGGAAATTCTGGCCAGTGGAGTTGTTCATGGATACCATTTATTCACTCTGAACAAGTGAGTTTTATTTTTTCTGTACCACTAGATACTTGTTTCCTCAGATACCGTTGGCTTTGGCGATCACTGTTATTTTTCTTTGTAGAATTAATTTCAATTGTTTAGAGTGGAAAAAAAGAAATTCTAATTGAATGGAATCAAAAATTAGAGATCAAGAAGAGTGAGCACCCAATAATCTCCAAAATTGTTTACCAAAATAGTACAGAAGAGTTGTTATTTCATTTTCAGCCTCTCAATAGCCCGGGAAATCTCCTCAAATATAATCCCAAAACCTAGCTCTTAGTTCCCCGCAATTATTTGTAATTTTTTCGCTACAATTATGACAAAATAATACTTAACTCTTTCATTTCACTACCCAATTAAAAAAAATCTACAAATCATATTCACTTAAGGTCTTAATAATTCCCAATTATTAATTATTAATCCCAATTAAAACCCAAGTTGTTCACCAAATTATTCTAAATATTTTCCCTTACAATCAGAATAAAATGGGTACATCATAACCCGCTCATTACCCGCTTAATTTTGTCCGCATTTTTTCGACCTCAAGCCCCACTGACCACCCTCTGCTCGCTCATTAATCGAATTGAATCGAGCAAAAAAAATTCCGATTAAAATCCCTCAACCGCTTTCCCGCACTCATTCAACCCCCACCGCTCACGTGATCCGTCCCGCGCACGCGCAGTGCCCCCAGCGGCCACGCAAGCGCACGACTGGCATTTCAAGTGAACCTGAGAATGGAGAAACTGAACCGGATCAAGTCGTGCGGCCTGGGCAAGAGCGATCAGCCGAGTTGGGCGCCAGAGCTTAGCGCGGTCGGTTCGGTCGGTACTCGAGGTCAAGAGTTGTTCGAGGGAAAAAACCAGCCCAAGTACACCTGATTGCAAAGGACGGAAGGACAATGGCACTGTTTAGATTGAGCGCTGCACGTTGTTTGGAGGTGCAAGTGAGTTTTCCCAAAATTTCATTATTCTCTGCCCCCCCATCCCCCATCACCTGGTGATCCCCCTGCATTATTATTTAACCGCATTACCTTCTGGTACAACGTAAATCTATAAATTGCTGGGCGAAATTTGAAACGTGTGACACAGCGTCTTCGTCGCGAGGACAATTTCCCACTCGGGTTATAGGTAATCCAAACTATCCACTCGATCCAGTGATTTTGCCAAGGTGACGATGCTTTTTGGGATTTTCGGGGGCCTAACGACGATTTTTATGTGAAAAAAATGAATACCTTTTGCCTCTCGTGTTAGAACGCCATAGCAGAATGTCGTTTTATCGACGGCATTTGCACGTTAGCGTGCCCTTGTCTTACCTTACTTTCATTTCATCCCAAAAAATTCAATCAGGGAGACATGCTAATCTCCTCCCCTTCTAACCTTTTAATTTCTGAATTTCTTTTTCTTTTTTCGTAAAAAAAATGTCTCTGGGGTTTAGCTTTTTTTCCACTCCATTACGAGGAAGTCAGACGAGAATGTATCCTCAAACCGCACGTTTTTTTCACCTACGTCACGTCATTATGATTATGCTGCTTGTCTTATAATAGAAATACGGATAAATCGGTTATGTAGTGGATTTCAGTGACGGATTCAATTGAAATATGCTCTGTTCATGCGCTCTTCGTGACAGAGGAGCTGTCAATAATTACGTAAGCCACGAGGATAGAGGATTTTTCTTTCATTCCTTCCTGGGAATTGATTAAACTGGCCACCTGGAGATGTGGGTAATGAGCTGCTGGACGATTTAGGTCGGGAACTGGTGCTCGTGGTCTAGATTAGGGGCCCACCTACTCCCCAGCTCATGCTGAGAATCGATATGTACTGCTGAATTCCTGGGATCTCATGCTGTTCGTTCAAGAAGACTTAGAATTATTTTTCCTACTCCCAAGCTTTCCAGAAAAACCCCTACCATTTTTAACAATCACTCATTCACACCAATTTTGCGGGGATGGGCACACTGAAAAATCTGGCGAAGCCAGTGCTCAATAAAGCGCAAATTTTCTGGCCCACGTGACAGGAAAATTGCAGAGCATGCGGAAAATTGAGAAAATCAATCCCTCGAATGTTTAGTTCACTAGTTTTCGAAATTCCAGGGATAACCTAACGGGAAAATCCAATTGTCTTGAATTTCGGAGTTGCTTAGGAGACCTCGTGAAACATGTGGGCTTCCGTTGAATTCAATCTCACAAGGAAAATATTTTATTGGACACTTGAGCGTTTTCTATGATTTTTGAGGAACTTCTAACAGTGAATAGTTGAGGTAACAAATGCACATGAGTCGGCATGCAAACGGGTACAAGTGGGCTTCGATGCTTCATATGACCTCGTCACACTCACCCCGCCATTACATAATCCGTACGTACTACAAATTTTCGAGGTGATCACTGACCTCAGCCGAGGATTTTTCCGAAATCGTCGGGAAACAATAAAAATTTTGAATATTGAGCAGTAGAGAATATTCCCTGTCTCAATCAATCACGCCTGTCCTCATCATTTGTCCCTAAATCGTTGATTTTTCCTCCTTATTTATTATTAAAATAGAGACAGTTATACGGGCGTTGATCCAAAACTGAGAAAACCCATTGAAATTGACATTTGAACTAAAAATCCGAGAGTATTCCTTCCTCAAACAAATTATCAAAATATTTCAACCGTAGACCTCCACATTTTGGTCAAACACTTATAAATGCGCCAGGATTTTGCAAGCGTTTACTAAAATTAGCAACAATTCGAGGTTGAAACATTGCCCTGCTTACCTGAACCAGATCAATCACATGTAATCATCACCAGCTGCCAATTTCGTGGCCTCAACCGATGAATAATTTGTTGTGACCGTGCAAGTCTGTCCTTCCTCCTGCCATCACATAATCAGAATTTTCATAAAGAAACCTTTGTTTGACGACTCCATCCAGAGCAAATGTCTTTTTTAACAACAGACATCACTTGACTCGATTCAAGAAATTATTCTCTTTTCAATATTTGAAGAATTTATTCTCTCTTCAATATTTGAACCCATGAAATCCTCGGATTAATAATTTTCTGCTCGCAATGGGGGAATAAAGTCACTCGAGAGAGTAAGATCCCTTCACCTTGACAAATTTATTATTACTTACAATGAGTCCTCCCGTACATTCATTTATGTAATGTACGTTATTCCTAGAATTGAATTTTATCACTCACATTACTCATCATCTACAATAAAAAAATCCTGTTTCCGCTGTTCGACATTTTCATTATTCCAATAGAACTTCAATTAAAATATGTCATAAATTGATCTTGTCTGTTGAATCTCCCAAAATTCACAACAATCTCATTACAACAACAATAATAATAATAATAACGATCATTATTATAAAAACACTTGATAATTTTTATGAACCAAAGGTGTCTCATTTTGCATAAACAGTTCTTCCAATTTGGTAAACAAAATTATTTATCAGCAGATTTAATTAGCTTTAAAATTATTAAAAGAATATTCTCTTGTATCAAATAAATATTTGTCCGAAGTAATTGTTCCCCGTAATTGCAGGTCTGAAAATTACCAGTTGAAATGATTTTTAGTCAATCTCTTATCAATCATCAGCTGTTCCATGGGAATCAATTACCACGAAATTAATCCCTACCGTCACAGGCACTTCTTCAAAAGCCAGTGCTCTGTTACGCAATCATCGGGAATCCTTGAAATTTTATATTTATCATTATTGTTATTATTAATTAATTATTATCCTGATGCAGATGGATATGAGACTTTCCGGGAGGCAGAAGAATCATCAGCGCCTGCAAACAATTTTTTTTCTCCAGTCAATAGATGAAATGAAATGGAATTACTTCCGCGCCACGTCACGTGGTGCACAAGTTTTTTCAGTGGTTTTCTGTCATTTGACGATAACATGTAATCTACAGCCGAGCGTAATTGTTCACGTGAAGAAGTCTCCACGATAGCTCAACGTAATATAAAAATCATTTATCCGCGTTTGAAAAGGTCGGAGCATTCACATGCACAGGAGATGGAAGTTATAGTGCGACAAGACCACGTGGCGTTAATTTCTTGTCTCCCCTAGATCTAAACCTATCGGACGAGGCGTTAGTTGAAATTCGTTAAAAATTAATACTGATAAACTGCACAATGAGTTAGATCACTGCGATTAATTCAAATCATTGATAATGCGTTATCGCGGGGGGAATTAATTGAGTAGGCGGAAATAGCGGGGATCGAAATTTCTAGAAAGAGTACGTCTGTTTTATGTGGCCTTCATAGTTTACGGTAATTTTTTTTTCCGCCTGCCCAGCGGAGTTTATGTAAAACCCGGCGAACTGACGGGCTTATTTAAATGACATAATGATGTTGAATAATCAATTTTATGCTGCTTTTCTAAATTTAATGGAAGTTCGCGTAAATTGGAAATTAGAGAATCTTTTTTTTCTCAACTCAACGCAGACCAACCGCCGACCGGACTGTTCGGAATGCACTCGCGATTTTTTTTATTTTCCGGCTGAAATGAATGAAAAACATATTAGGAAAAAATCTTTCAACCAAATGACGTTTTCCAACAGCCTAAGATTTTGTATACAATTCCCTCTAACGAATAAATAATTGGCTTTGGATGTAAAAAATACCAATTTTTAGTTAGACAATTATAAATTCGTATAACACGGAAAATATTTTTTCCAGACAAATAGGCATACGCGAAATATTTGCGAATTTTTCAGCGTGACTTCACGAGATATGACAAATATGCTCTACATTCATCTTTGCACACCTCAATGTTACATTTTATTACTGTACACACCTGGTGTTGCGTTGATCGTATGATCTTCACGACTCAGGCCTCATTAGAGTCAAGTAACCTACATCGTAAGCGTTAAATAATGATTTCCTCCATCGAATGTAACAATCCCCGCAATTTAATCGGATCCCTTAAAAAATGATGTACCATTTTTCAAGCAAGCCCCTCTAATCATTCTAAGAAATAATACTTTTCAAAGTCCTAACATATTGCAGAATGTTATTGTAAAACTCACGCGATAATTTTATTTCTTCTTCAATTTTTTTCCTATTTTTCAGTCGGAAAATTTGAAAACTGAGAATAAATCCACTGTAGTCGGGACGATAGTACAGTCGGCTCTAGACTTACGTTAAACCGATAATATCTTCGATTACGTAATTGTCAAGGTGTCTCGGACTTCATTTTTTCACCCGTCAAAGCTCGAATAGCCAAGAGAAGAACTCAGCCAAATTTTTAATGGAATGGAAATTATTTTTATTAGGGACTTTCATTAAGGGCTCGTTAGATAAAATAAATTCACGTGCAGGTGTAGAATAATCGGTCTTCCACACGCATCATCGGTGAATTTCCTATCGGATACGTCACGATCTCAGGCCGATGATGGGGTCATGCGTGTTCAATGTCAGAGGGAACTGGATCGTGTCTGATTATTATTGCGGAATTAGTATTTTACGAGAGTTTCATGAGGTCTTTAGCCGGATGACTGGTACTGTCAATTGGATGATCGCACCCTATTCTCGTACATGTGGCTCTTTTCGTTGTGTTGACGGCTTAGGCCACTCCATAAGCCGAAGAAAAATCGCTTTTTTTATTGGTCAAAATTTTGATAAATTTGTGAACATTCCAAATTTTAATTGATTCTCGTTGATCAATTGCATTGGAATTCCCACTTTCTACCGATTTTTTTTCATCAAATCGCAATTTCGCGAACATCAAAACTCGAATTTTTTTTATCTATGGTAATTCTTTTTTTTCAGTTGCCAAATTCGTTAAATTTCATGAAATTTATTGGAATAAAAAATCCTGGGCCGTTGATTTTTCAAAATTTGTGTAGTATTTTTTTTCTCATGCCGAGGTCAAGGGAATGCCTTTCATATTCTATTATCAGAGGAATTTAAACCTGGCCAAGATCCAAAATACCCCAGGGATAATGTAGGCAGCGATCGCTTATTCTCACGATAAGCCGCGCCCAGAAAAATTTTGATTAGCCGTTATCAAGTATCAGTTATCTATCGACGCAGCTGAAGTCCGAACCCACTCGACAGACGGCACGAAAACGTTATTTTTAGTCTCATTATTCGTTTCCTACTGTTTCCCCGCCAATTGCATGGATAAGAAATGTCAAAATTTCCCCTGCCGTTTATAAACATTCGTATTTTATAAACTGCAGGAGAAATAAAAAACAAATTGTCTAGAAGAGTCGTAAAATAACCATTTCAGTTGATCATTCAAATAAATTCTGAAGTGCTCGGTTTGAGAAGATTAGTAATTTTAATAAAAATCTTTAAATAACTATTTTAAACAAATCAGGAGTCACTCTTCCGACTATGGCTCGACAACAGTCTCGATCAATGTAAAATTGCAGAGAAAATCCATTTCGATATTTTTTAACGCGTCTCAAAAATAGAGTCGATTTTTTAAAGAATTTTTTCAGACGTTTAATAAATATTTTGCAATGAAAATCTGCTCTCCAGGGATTTCGTGACCAACAGTGACAAATTTATAATGAATAAGAGAGCTAGAACTATAACAAATTCAACTGGCTCGTGCCAATATTTACTCTTCATTCCATCCCAGAAAAATTAATCCCAGTAAACGCGAGTAATTGCGCAATTTGAATTACTGTCAGAATTCGCAGTACTTTAAATCTGTAAAAATATAATGGTCACACTGGACCGAGATCGTTGCACTTATCTCGATAATTTCAAATGAACAGAACGAAATTGCTCCCAACGTAACCGAAATGAAGGGAAAAAAATCCGCAGATACACTGCGACCCAGTTTTTTCAGTAGTTCGCGATAGCGAACTAGTCTTACTTTTATTTCATCGCTGCATAAACTCTCAACGTCATTCCCGTCATCACCGAGTCTGTCGATTTATCAATGAGCACGAAATACTGATTAGATTTTTTTCCAAAATTCTCTTGAATTACTTCAGGGCCACATGAAGAATTTTTACTTTTCTATCTATGGCTACAAGTCAACTAAATTTATCAGTTCATTGCAGTCGAGACTTAACACAATGACGAGGACTTGAACTTTGAGAAACAAATGATTTCATTTCGTAAAAAATTTAATGAGTAATTAACACCAGCAGACATCGCAAATGTCTATTTTTATCATTTATGTAATTATATTTAACTTATATTTCGAATTGCCGGTGTTATCAGCAGAGCGAGAATTACCATCTTTTTCGTTTTTAAGCCATAAATGAATAATCTGAAAGGGAAGCCTGATTTATTCCAATCGCGTCATTCGATCAGGAGATGTTGATAATTCAAAACAGCTCGACTTTTTTGCGCCTTCGAAAGCGACGAGCAATAAAATTCTCTTTTTGCATTCGTCTCGTAACACTATATTTTCTTATGAGTGCGGAAATGGGTTTTCCGCACTGCCTCCCACAATTTCTCGCGTAAGGCTTGGCATTCCATACTTTCCCAGTGCAAAAACAATAAGAGAAAAAATTAATGTTGCATGTGAAAAAATGTAGTATCGCTTCGCGAGTCCTGCACGACTCGACGTGAAATATTATAGACCGTTTGGTAATAAATTTTACACTCGTCGAGGACAACATTTGTCCTCTTGTGCTCCAATGTTGTACACCAAATTACTCATGTTTTTTTCTCTGATTTTTGCAGAAACTGAGCGCCCCAGTAATTCTCCGTCAGCTGTCGTCCGAATCGACTGACCTCAAGAAAATCCTCACGGAAAAAATACCTCAGGAGCAGGAGCGCGTCAAGGCCTTCCGGAAGAGCCATGGCTCGACCAAAGTTGGCGAAGTCACCGTTGACATGGTATGACATATCAAACGTCGTTAGTTGAAATTTGATTCGCGTGATTAATCTCGAACGATACACTGCACTTGTCGCACCACTTTTTGATGCGGCGACAATCTTTCCCCTCTCTCTCTCTCGCTCTCTCTTTCTTCTTTTCTCTTGTGACACTCACACTCGTCGTCGATAGCAATTGCGCGAGCCCCTTGTAGCAATGTATTGCAACTCGAGTGCACATGTGTTGGGAGATGCAAGGTTATTGCGGCAGAGCGCGTGCCAATTCTATGATCGCGATAATGTCATCAGTGATGGGGAACCGCGGCTTTCCTCTGAGTAAAATGATACACAAGATTTTTTGTTAATTGAATGTAACTCCCTCGGAGATGAGGTCTACTGGAGATCCAGGGGAGTTACTATTGCATTTCGAATTCGTTTCTATAATAAAGTTTATTGTTTTTTTATATTTCATGGCTGGAAATGAATGAGAAAAAATGGAAATGTTTAAAAACATTTGGGATGTAACTGAACGTTCAATCATTTTGTTTTCATTTTTAATAATGAGTACAGATGAAGGTTAGACAGATTAAAAATTATCATATTTTTTAAAATAAAATTCAATGGGACAAATTTGAACTTTCTTGAACTCATCAACCGTTTAAAATTTATAATGTCATGGAAAGTTTCAGTTTCGTTTGAATATGGAATATGCAAATTATTATTTATTCCATAAATCAGTTGAATCCTAGAGTGGGTCTGGAGTTAAAAATCTCACTATACCCCAGATCCGATTTTTTTTCTGGCTCTCAACTCACTCCCGTTGATTATCACTCTCTAAAAACCAATACTAAATACTCAAACTAGTACTCAAACTAAAAAATAGACAGAATTAAAATTTTTAGTACAATTCCCCGGGCTCAGATTTTCCAACTTCTTTCGTCTAATTTTTTCGATACGTAAAAATGCGCAAAAATTTGCCTTAAAAAAATTCTACAGAAAAAGTAATCGATCGAATGAATTACCAGATGTACGGAGGCATGCGAGGAATAAAGGGTCTCGTGTGGGAGCCGTCAGTGCTTGACGCAGACGAGGGTATCAGATTCCGAGGTAAATCAATTCCCGAATGTCAGAAGCTCCTGCCGAAAGCGCCAGGTGGTGCTGAGCCCCTGCCGGAGGGTCTCTTCTGGCTCTTGATCACGGGCGACGTACCCACCGATGCTCAAGTTAAAGCAATCTCCAAGGAGTGGGCAGCCAGGAGTTCACTCCCCGCTCACGTTACCAAAGCACTCAACGATTTTCCAAAGCATCTCCATCCAATGTCCCAGTTCTCAGCTGCCATAACAATTCTCAACAGTGAGAGTGAATTTGTCAAGGCGTACAGCAGTGGAACCCACAAGAGCAAGTACTGGGAGGCTATTTACGAGGATTCAATGAATCTCATTGCCAAACTGCCAGTCATAGCTGCCACTATTTACCGTAATACGTATAAGAATGGAAAAGGACTGGGCTCCGTTGACAGTGGAAAGGACTGGTCCTGGAATTTCGCTAATATGCTGGGCTATGACAATCCTGAGTTCATTGAGCTCATGAGACTGTACTTGACCATCCACTCTGATCACGAGGGAGGCAATGTGTCGGCTCACACTGTTCACTTGGTTGGATCTGCCCTTTCGGATCCCTACCTGTCCTTCGCTGCTGGTATTTATTTATTTATTTATTTATTTATTTATTCTATGAGTGATAAGGTAGAACTGTTGAAGGACAACTAGACACAAATTCTAACTTGAAAATTAAAGAAAAATAAATTGACAACAATTGACGACAACAAAATATTATAAATTAGTGGGGAGTATATACGGGCGTTAATCAAATATAATTTTGAACTGTGATTTTGCTGGCCATGTAAACATAAATATTTTTTTTTCTCTCCCTGGAAGTCACAAAATTTATACTACATCCAATGTTATTATGTAATTTCTTAGGTATGAATGGCCTTGCTGGACCCCTCCACGGTCTCGCCAATCAGGAGGTACTTGTTTGGCTGGAGAAGCTGAGGTCGCAGGTGGGAGATGCACCCAGTGACGAGAAACTTAAGGAGTTCATTTGGAATACTCTTAAGAGTGGACAGGTTGTTCCTGGATATGGGCATGCTGTGCTCAGGAAAACTGACCCCAGGTACACCTGCCAGAGAGAATTCGCCATGAAACATCTGCCCAATGATCCGCTGTTCAAGGTTTGTTTTGGTTTATTTTTTCGATTTTTGGAGGATACTTTTTTGCTATTCTGTTATTATTTTGTTTAATTTTTTTTTTTCGAGATTATTTAATAATCATTCTCGAGAAAAATTGATAAATTTACTATTTATCCTGTAAATACAATTTTTTTAGATCTCCAACCGTTTGTGCAACAAATATTTGTTCTATATTTATTTTCCATAATTTCCAATCGAATTTATCACAAGAAACTAATAAGCTAGTTTAATTTTATTCGAGAGCTAAATTGGATTATTTTGTTGTTATTCTGATATATTCCATAGACAATGCTCGTCACTAACTCAGATTTTGTTAATCTTTCCCTCTTCAGCTGGTGGCCCAGGTCTACAAGATTGTGCCTCCAGTTCTCCTCGAAACCGGTAAAGTGAAGAACCCATGGCCCAACGTAGACGCTCATTCTGGTGTTCTCCTCCAGTACTACGGAATGAAAGAGATGAACTACTATACCGTTCTCTTCGGAGTCTCCCGTGCACTCGGTGTCCTCGCATCGCTTGTGTGGGATCGCGCTCTTGGTCTGCCAATCGAACGCCCCAAATCCCTCAGCACTGATCTCCTCATGAAGGCCGCCAAGGCAGCCTAAATGGTCAACAATCGTGTTTACTTAATTATTATGTTCGTATCAAACATCCAACATCAACTGCGAATCGATCAATGAATTGTCGAATAGAGTCGTAATTTATTTCTCGCAAGCTGTCATTTTTTCCCATCTCGGTAATCATTTTAGCACCTCACGATCAGTTATCAATGATTATTTTCCTCGCTATGTCCTCTAGCTTGGGAAATACTCCCCCATTATTGACATATCTTTTGACGAATATTAAAATTTATGAGCGAAACAAAAAAACATTTTGACGACAATTCACCCTGCAATGTCATCGCATTTAATCGACGAAATTCGCATTTTCAAGTTGTTTCAATTCGTCAAAATTGCACTGACGATTCTGCAAACATTTGGAAACAATGAAAGAATAAACAAATTGAGAGGAAAAACGACAGACGCAGCTTGAGCGATGCTGTGAAGATAATACTTGTAGGAAACAATAGAACTGTAATCTAGCTACAGAATTTAACCGTTATTGCCTAGATCCTTTTGGGAATTCCGTGGTTGAATTTCCAGAATTATTTAAATAAAATGAAGTGACGAGTAGACGATTGAAACGTTTGTCAAACAATTTAGAAGAAATCACTGGACAGAATAAAAGTAATAAAATATAATGGGACATCAGTGCTGAATTAAATATTTTGGTGCTGTCACTAGTCTGGAGCGTTTTATCCGAATTTAATCCAGTTGGCAAAATATTTACCAGTCCCTCAACAGCTCAGCCCATAGTATTCGTAATTCATCACGTGAATCAATGGCTAACGCACGAGTTTATTTTATTTTTCTTTCTCAATTACCACGCCCTCGAAATTATCATCGTAGCGATTCTGCAATTCTGTGAGTCTTCAAAGTCCTTATGATTAAATTTTGTTTTCTTTCTGTGTGTACATTGAGACGATGATGCATGACCGATGGTAGATCTATCGTTATGGTGAATGAATGAGTGTGTGACATGTAATTTATATGAACAATTTTAAGGAAGTCGTAATAAAGAAGGAGTCCCATGAATTTCCTGCATTTGTTAATGTTCATTTTACTGGACTTGAGACGATTCTTTTGATTTTTATCGATTCTCTCTCTTCGACAATTTAATTAGATTAAAATTGATTTATTTATCTACATACAGGTAAATAATTCGGGGCAACAATTGAGAACATGGACCACGTGAAGTGACAGATGACAGGCATCGCAATTGTTCACCGAGTTTTTTCGTCGCGAGTGCTTCTTATTCCGGCATAAAAGGAGGCTTGAAAAATGCAGAAAAAAATTTAAACCTTTCTTTAAATTAATGCTTTATGTACAGAGGATTAGCTTTCGCATTTTAGCCTCGAGCCCCCATGTTGACGTCGGTTCGACGCCATTGGCCATGCTAATTACCCTGTGACGTATTGCCATCGACCAATACTTTGGTTTGTTAATAAATATTGAAATAATTGGTGAATGACGTGAATCAGAAATGATTCCTCTGTTCAGCCCCCCAGACATTGGTCAGCAGTCTCAGGATATCATTTTGATACCGTGCACGATTTTTGCAGACCGGAAATTAATTTTTCTGACGATTTGATCATTATTTCTAGGTGTAATCAGTTTCAAGGGTGGCCGACATTTTTGCCTTTTGTAATTTATAAATTACTACTAATTACTACTAATTAATTAAGTAGTTACAAGTTTCATAATTCAATAGCATATTTATTATTCCTTTTATACATCATAATTCCATTAACTTTACCCTCTCAACAAATTCATAGACAAAAATTACATCTACATCATCATGAATCTTCATTTTACATTTTTCCATGTTTCTCCGTTCGCACTGTATTATGATACACATGATCAATGACATTTTTTGAGGTTTTACTTTCCATGTCCAATGACAGTACAAAGGGAAGAGACTAAGGGGTGGAGTCTCCATTTGTTAGTACCAAAACAATTTAACGGCAAATTCTGGCTATTTTATTTTCAATTTCTTGTTTATGTAAAAAAAAAATGTAGACAGAGAAGGTCACGGAATTTTCACATCAATTAATTAGCTGCGTAAATTTTCAATATTTTTTAACGAATTTTTTCTTGGGCCTTTAATGTGAGAAAAAAAATGAAAAAAAAGGATAAGACCGCCCCTTAAATAAATACGACGAATCATGCGGCCCTTGCAGGGACAAATTTAAGGGGAGACGAGTGCGATGATCAGCCTTTCACCAGTCAGAAATGAATTACCCTCAATTTCACCTATTTTCTCAATATGAGAAAAATTATATCTTCATATCTTGTATATACTTTTCATTGTTTTTCATTCTATGTCTCACTCTCTGTTCAATGAGACGGCATCGTTAACCAACCGTTTAAACTATATCGTACTCAGTTAAAACCCTTTCACTATCCACGATCGTTCTCTCCTACGAAAAAAAAAAGATCTAGCAGAGTATTACTACCTACGGATTAATAAAGACGTATAATGCAAAAAAAAGGGAGAGGAGAATAAAGTAAAGACAGCTGTCGTTGTGGTATCTCTTGCAATGCATCTCAAAGCACTTTGAGCTTTCAATTTCGATCAATTGTTTTAAAAGGAATATTTTTGATTCTAGTTTGGAAATGACGGATATTACTATTGCTGAGGAAACAATTGTCTCACTGTTAAAATCACGTTATCACAGAATAGTCTGCTCTGGTTCGAACTTGTTGAGTAACTTTCATTCATTGCACAACAATTTCTCGACAAAATGACGCATTCCACACTATAGAGTCGTTTTTTTTAGGATCTGAGGTATTTTATTCTCTGAAATTTTCAATGTTTTATATGAAGATGTGACGTACTCCTGTAACTACGGGGAATTTTGGACTCTACTATTTCACAATTGTCAACAATTCAATAATCTGTGATAAAAAAAATCAGGTACTGCATGATGTGATAAGTGTTCGAATGTGTTCGGTTTTGAGAAAGTCGTATTCCGAGTTGAGAAATTCACTTTACGTTCCCCAATGTGTACGTACAGAATTACATATGATTAATTAAATGCTTGCGAGCTTAGACCCTTGCCCTTCATTTTTCGATACTTAATATTTTATATTAAGACATTGGAACGCGCCAATCCAATTGCACATCGGAAATTGCAAAACGTATAAATGAAATTACGAAATGTCCAATTTTTATGCCCCCCCAATTAATCAGAAAAATAAAAATCAACAATTCTAGAATTGCCATTACTCGAACTATTCACGTTGAATTACACGCAATAAATTAACTACTGCCGGATTGAAATTGTACAATATAAAATTCACAGAAGTTCAATGTGTGTCGTGTAATTAAAATGTGGAAATTGCAAATTCTGCAGACAATAACAAAGTCCTCAGTGTAAAATACTGCGCTGTGTGCAATATATCATTTTGTCAGGTAAATGTCGATGCTGAGGTATGCAACTATATATATCGATTGAAAATATTTTCTCCAGAAAAATGAGACGAGAATTCTCAATTCGAGAATAGTCCACTCCTATTATAACCGTTCTCGTAATTTATTTTGATGATAATGATTAAAAATAATACTCCATAGCTGAACGATGTATCTACATAATTAACCAGTACTTATTGAAGCGTATTTACACAAATTAATAGATATAACTGCAGTTGCTCAACAGGTCGAACGCTTCGCTTGTTGAATTATTACATTCACGGCTTGAAAGGGCTCTCCATTCTCCCTGTGTCATTGTGGAGGGTGGACGGGCTTCATTACGTACTTTGAATTATCTTATTTAACCGTAAATGAGTATCGACGATTAACTCCCATGCAATTAATGGAACACGAATGAATTCAGTCGAGGCATCTCACATTGAATTGCACCTTCAGCATCCTCTCCCGTCCACCAGAAATGTCCATACAAGTTTTTTTTTTGTATCATAAAAAAAATAAAATAAAAATCCTGACGTACGATAGAACATAGTCAATTTGTACAACCATTATTGTTAGATTTCTGACGATATAATCCGTCATGTTTTCTTGAGGCGTCCAACAATCCATTCGAGCCCCTGGTAGAGTCTGGAAAAAGACGTGGAGTTTTATCAAAATCAGACTCATTAACGCCCGGGTGTAATAGTTCGTAACCTCGACATCCCCGTGACTAATTACTCTAATAATAATGATCAAATCATAAGCAAACCACATTTCCGACGTCCGCGCATGATTTCTACAAGTCGGGAATTATGTCTGCTCACGATTTGATCAGTATCTCACGTGTAATGAGTGGCCCTTAAATTATAAACGAATGGACTATTTGTTTATCAACAATTCGCCAAATATCCTGAGAATGACAATTATTTTGATCATCTGTTTATTTATTTGAGACAAGTATTTCATTTTCCGTAGTCTAATTTATTGAATCAAATAATTTGCAGGGGTCCTGATTAGGTTCTCATTATTATTTTAATTCTCAAGTGGTGACTGATGTTTTATTAATTTTCTTAATTATTTCGTTACTGCTAAGGCTTACTCAACCTGATAACCATCTGATTATTCAGTGGAGAAACCAAAAATTAAAGTACAATCCAAAAAAGTGAATCATTCTCTCACCTAAAAAAATCTGTGGCGAACTAATTCTTTTTTTTTTAGTTTATTCCTCTAAGTGTACTTAATTAATACTCACCCTTCTCCAGTGAGTGCACAACAGCTCTGTATATGCCACTGATGCTTCTTGATAGATGTCAAGTCGAGCTGTCTCGATATCTCAGCTGCACTCATGCTCCCCTTCAAATCTTGTTTATTAGCGTAAACCAAGACATTGGCCTTGCTCAACTCCTCGTGGTTCAGCATCGAATAGAGCTCTTCCCTAATAACACTGAGTCTCTCCCGGTCTGTGCTATCAATTACCATGATTATGAACTCAGTGTTGGTGTAGTATGTCGACCAGGCCGCCCGTAAACTCTGCTGTCCCCCCAAATCCCACATTATGAAGTGGATATTTTTCCATACTACTTCCTCGACGTTTGAGCCAATTGTCGGCGACGTGTGGACTACTTCGTTCATTAGAAATTGGTAGAGGATCGTTGTCTTTCCGGCGTTGTCCAGACCAACCATTACAATCTTGTGCTCTGCAAGTACAGAAATATTTTTACCCAATTAGACAATCTAACAAAATTCCCCGATTTTTCCAGGGTAAATTACGTGAAGTCCCTCTACAGTTCCTGGAAATCTAATTTTTTGAAAACGACTAAAAATTACGTGAAAACGGTACTTTCTTCAGTTTTTTTTAGAATATTAATCTGCTAAAATCCGAGCTAAAGTCTCGTATGGCGAAATTTATTGTTTGGAGCGTCTCCGGTAGGAATGAAAATATTTTTAGTCCTACTACAAAATCGCTAAGTAATTATTCTGCAAGAAAAATTGTGTATTTTATTGATGAATTAATAAGACATGAATCTTCTTGTGTGAAAAACAATTCTCGCTCGTTCGATACCAGTTCTAAAGGATATAAAAATATCCGCGAATGTTTTTGCGTGATTACCACTGAATAATTCATGTTTCTTGAAAATGTTTCATTTACTTCATGAGGATTTATTTTTTCCCATTAATTTCTGAGGGAAAATAATGCCGTTTGATTTTTTATTATATCAATTGAGGGCATGCAGAGTCGCGTGTTTTTTTTATTTCGTCATGTTTGGGAACGAGGGTGCGGTAAAATAGAGTGTCTGTAATCTTTCATACTTCGAAATCAGTAAAGTCGACTTCAACGATTTTTTTTGCTTTTTATTTTCTCTATGTTTTATTGTGCAATGTGATAAGAAATTTATTTACCCGAAAAGGTATCGTTTCGTCGGGTGATATTTAAAGAAATATTTTTTGCTTACTCAGACGACGTTTTCTTTGTCGTCTTCGAAAATTATTTTCTTGGTAGAAAGAACAATTGCCAGACAATTCTGGCGTTTTTCTCGTACTGTAGAATGTCCATAAACAATTTTTATTTTCTACGCATATTTATGGCACTTCCCTATTCTCAAAGCATATATTATTATTTAATAAAGTAGCTCGACAGTTAATAACAATATCATGGGGAGTGTACTGTAGGTTTCCAACGAAAGAGTGGAAAAACATTCGTTTTTTTTAATTTACCTAATAAGCATCATCCGAATTATATTTTGCCATATGGTCGTATTTTTGACAATATTCCTTCTCACGAATAAATAATTGAATATTCCTACGAAACAAGTGGTTACTTTCTAAGAGGGGTCAGCAAATTTTTCCATTCTCTTACGTATAATAAAACAACTTTCATATTTTAATAATAAATTATGAGGAAAATGCTCCCAATTGTGGAGCTCTCCATAAACCACTGGATTAACTCCTGATATCTAAAAGCTACCTTTCCGAAATTAAAACGTTTGTTTTAATCGTGCAAAAAATTGCGACACAAAATTCAATGACTTAATGATCTTCTCGCCGATTGGTAATAATTTTATGAAGCTTCAAATTGCACGAGTGGCGTTACTCCAAAGAAATCATAATAACAAAATGTCCAGAGCTCGCGATGAAAATTTATGCCATAAAAATTTAATAAATTTCTTCAGCCAACGTTCTCCATTCTGCCCAGTTTCCCCAATCATTGATCGATCTATTCCCGATCAACGGGCAAGATAACACAATTCCAGATCCCCACATGCTAAAACGTAATAAAAACACAAGACTTTCACTCCGAGTGAAAGTCCCCATACTCACGAAGGTAGAATTCTCCCCAATAAATCGATGCATCTCGCATAAAAAATTCCAATCCCACATGACTTCGATATAATTAGTTTAAAAAGATAAAGCCTAAAGTACAATCCAATTATACCCGGAGAAATCGATTTTCTGACGTGCCAAAGCAGAGCACCTGAAGCAATACCCAGTATTTATATTACGCTTTCCTCAATTCAAGACAACGACGTGCTAAATTTTAATGAAAAAAAAAATGACTCACCCTCGTTGCCGAAGAGACTCCACAGTTTGGCGAACAGCAGCCCCATTGTCGTCTCCAGTGACACGAGTAAATCGTCTCTCGGCTGATACCCAATTCCCTGGTTCACTGAACAGATATTTTATGTTTACGAAGTTAATCCAGAGATGTTATTCAATGATGACAATGACAAGGTCGTTGGTTCTAGATAATTGGAGATATGTCATATTGAGCGGGGGTTATGTTCGTCATGTCAACGAAACGATCCTCATCATCACTGCCCCCACTTATTAAGAATGAATGCCTGCTCTCAAGACTTTCATGAACTCGCTTACTGTAATAATCACTGGAGAGCAATAATATCTAATTGGAACTCGACAGAAGTCATTGATTTGCTTCAACCAATTCTTTTTTGTAGTGCTAGTCCAGACCACAGCTGGCTTTTGGCGCTAACCACATTGGGCTGGGTGTTCACGGTGTTCACGCATCCGTTGAGAGGAGCTGAGGGGCTAGCAGGGGACATGCAGGTATTGAAATTTGGATTATTCCAAACGCTTGGGGGTTCGGGGGTGGTTAAAGGTACCAAATTATCCCTGTTTGGTATTAAAAATAAGTCACTTATGAGCTATTAACAATTTCACCCCAAGTGAGGGCAAGGGGTGCATGTTTTCGAAAACAAAATGCATAAATTTATGCAAAATGGTCACAGGTAGCCCAGTTTATTAATTAATAACATCTGGCTCGCGACGTCTACAATATCAGCTGTCTCTTAGATTCTCAGATCCTCCCAGTCCCCTTGCCTGATGAGTTTGAACAAATTTATGTGGCAATTAAAGGTGGCCCAATTACGAAGCGATTTATTTATTTACTCTGTCAATAATTAATATTTATCAAATTTCCCGTGCAAGTCAGATGTTGTCTTTATCTCTTTTTCTACTGCCCCGTTTAAATTCTTTCAAAGGAAAATTAGAGAGGGTGTAATTTATTTGGAGAACGACAATCTAGTCTAGGACTCAAGTGGAGGTTTTTAATCTAATTACTGGAATTCTGGCGATTGTGGAACGCATGAACTTGACCACCTGGACTCATTATAGACAATATATCAGCAAGACAAATCTGAACGCAATTGACAGCTACAGTTGTTTTCCATCAAAGATTTTCAATGAATATCTTTCTGAAATTTATATAAGATAATTATCGATGTGGAGGTGTCTCCGACTTATCTCGGCAACTCGGGACAACTCGGGGGAGTCTCTCCGAGTCTTACTTCAGTAATTGAACGCGAGAAATTATTGTTATATTCTACGAGAAGAATAATCAAAACTCGGTTTAGTAGAAATGGAACGTTTCATTAAATCTTGAAATATTCAATTGATACTAGATCAGATAGTGTACATTAACAGCTAATTTACATAATTTATTTACAAGTCATCCTTAGTTTCATTTTTCTTTGCTTTCTTAGCTGCCCTTTCTTTTTTCCTTGTCTTGATGTCCTCCGCTAATTTCTGGGTTGCTTCATTGCGTAATAACAGATCATCCATTGTAAATGGAGGGTTTGACTTAGGATCTGGGGGTATCTCCCAACCTTGAGCCAGTACTTTTTGTGTTCCTAAATAAATGAGACTCTCCGTGTCAATATCGTCAAGGTTGCTCGGAGGTAAGAGTGCAGCTACAACATATCTTCTCTCAGATGTCAAAAAATTGAATGTCGTACAGGCTTTCTCCACCGGGAGGATTTCGTGCTTGATGTCAAGGGCTTGGGTGATTTTTTGGAAGTCTTTCAGGAACTTCGTTTCCCGTGGGTATTTTTTGTCCAGGCCTAGGAGTAAAATGTCGGGCTTTGGATCCAGAACTTTGAAAAGAGTCATTGAATCCTCGTTTATATCTTCCACTGTTGTGATATTCCAGCCAATCGTAGTCCTTGGGAAAATTATCATTGGGCCCAGAATACTCACTCCTATATTTAATTTAAATCCTTGCTGTAAAAAAAATAATTTCTCAATAACTGGACCCATTTCATTTTTTCTAACTCTCAAGAGACAATGTCAAGTGCCTCTGGAACTAGATTCCACATTTTTTCCCCGTAATTCAACTTAAATTCTCACATTATCTAATTTTTTATCGTCTCTTGGTAACTATGATCTAAGAATTGAACTTCTGAAGAATAGTTGTCTTACTAGGACAATTGAAATCTAGACTTTTACTCTGATAATTAGTTCCACTGCCTCTTAATTGAGATATTGAACTTTTGTTTCATCCCCGTGGCTGATTATAAGATAAATTATCATTAAATCATAAGCGAACCCAATTTCCGACCTCCGTGCTTGATTTCTTCAAGTCGGAAATTATGTCTGCTCACGATTTGATGAGTACTTCACGTGCAATGAGTGACGGAGATTTCGAGGTAATAAATTAGTACACCCGGCCCTTAATCTCCAGAAGATCAATCGTTCACCTGATGTTGAAGGATGTCAAAAATTTGGAGTACAAAGTTTTAGAAAACTATGGTATTCTGGTAAATGTTTTTAATTCTTCCTGTGCATTCTCTGATATTGGGAATCACCAATCATTTACCATTGAAATTCCGTTGATCATTAGTCCATAATCAGAATCTCTGTTGAGAATGGTCACCGTGGTTTTTCCGTCGCCTTCATAAGCTCCTTGGCCGACTTTATGTCGAATTGGTTGAGAATATCTGAAAATTGTGGAATCACAACAGTGATAAGTACAAGTTATATCTTACTTTTTCTCACTGCAGGAAGCATGACATTCATTAAACGTCGATTTCGGGAAATGACAATTGCGATAATAAATACCGTATTAATCGTTTGGAGTGTGTCCTCAATAATTGACACCATAAATTAGACATTTTCGTAAATGACTTTCTGTTTGGTTTTAATAAAGGTTATATCACATTGTTAAACTTGTCTCAAAGAGGCTTCCCCACAGAGAAGAGATTGCTCACGCCCGTGTAATGAGTAACTACAATCATTATTGTCGTTTTCTGAAGTACCCACCGCCGTCAGAGATGATCAAAAGTTCCAGCTTTACCTGAGAACCAGTGGCCTAGCGCTATCTACAATGGAACTAACAAAGCTCCTGCTATGTTAGCATGTGGTGGGCAAGCAAACACGTTCCTAACCTCAAATTTTGTGACATGCGAAAATCTCGATCATTTAATTAATTTATTGTTCACTGAGCATACAAAAATAAATAATGGTTGAGGTGGACAGTGAAGAAGTTAGTAAGCAAGCTCAAGGAGATGTGACTAATGATCAGAAAAACAAAATCAGCGATAAATTGATTAAAGGGAAGCCAAAGTCTGGAAGAGTTTGGAAAGAACCAAGACAGAGGTAATTTTTATTTCATTTCATTTTATTTCTAGCGTAATTTCTTTTTCTTATCTCATCATCAAATTGTCAAAAAGTGTCAAAAAATTTAGGAGTCTCTTGGTTAAATACTATTTTTTTGTTACTTGCCACAATCTCAAATAATTAGTAACTCTTTCAAACCTTCCCGAATATTTCAGATTAAGAGGAATGGAAATGAATAAATAGTCGATCTTGTCAATCCCATTTAATTTAAATTTTTCAGATTCTCTTCAATCATCAAAACCCGAGGACTCCGGCTCTCCCACGAAAAGAAGCAATTGCTCCGTAACGATTTAAAGAGGGTAAAAGAACAATCGCGAATGATAATTGAACAGAAAAAAGCCGAGAAGGAGGCAAAGAAGCAGAGAAGAATCGAGAACTTAAAACGAGCAGAAGAGAATCGTAAAAAAAGTGAAGTCGTCCAAGTGGTAAGTCTCAAACATTCTTTTTTTTATTTATTGATTGTGTATAAAAAAGTGTCATCATAATAAACTTTCGATCTAATACTGCAGTGAGCATGTATTTCCATTCTAACAAATAATTCTCTTTTATTTATAGATCAAGAACACAGCGAAAATAAAACGAATGAAAAAGAAACAATTGCGTATGATTGAAAAGCGGGATACACTCAACGCATAGTGAACATCACAAACGGCTATTTTTTTCCAGTAAACGTATAAAACAGTGCATGACTTTTTTTTATACAAACAAATAAATGTAACCCTGTACAAGCGAATAAATGTAGATAGACAATGGAAAATGTCAATTTTATGCAGACTGTGTGCAGCCATTGATCAAAACAAAAACATAATTAAATCGTTACAGAAAAAATTAAGTGCCAACCGAGTGCAAGCTATCCTCTAAGAGTCACTTACGCACCTCCAATTCTCCTGAGCTCCTCGAACTCAGTGCGTTCTCTTACGAATCTTCTCAGATCAGCCCCCAGCGTCTGAAAATCATTTTTAGGCCCAGCCCCCCAGATGGTTTTCACCCATTTCGGTAAATATTCCTGATTGCCCGTGATCATTAGCCGCTCGTCAACGAGCAAGATGACCCCCCAGTCATTGATATGCCTGATGCACCTGCCCAGGGCCTGATTCAGAGCCCTATAGGCCTGAATCTTGTACCACAGTTCCCCCCGCAATAAGTTCCTCCCCTTATTCTGATTTTCGTCATTATATTTAACCTTCAGATCCACGGAAGGATCAGTCCAGATGGCGTAGGGTATGCCGATAGTGATAACAGCCCTCGCCTCGTTATCGCTAAAATCAATCCCTTCCGCGACTTTTCCCCGAAAAACAGCGAAGAGAAGAGCACCAGAACATCCATCCTCCCTGGGGTTATCCGTAAGATCCTTGATTTTATTTCTGTATTGTCTCATCACCTCATCCAGGTCAGAATTCCTTCGTGGCTCCGTGAATACAACCTTAAGCTTTTTAATCCTGTCCATGAGGCCATTGTCACATATTCGTCTTGAAATTGTGTCGAGGAGGGAGTAGGAAGGAAGGAAGCAAAGAACTCCGAATGGAACAGACTCACAAACTTCAAGAATCACTCGCCCAAGTTCATCCTGAAAGTTCCATTGGCTTGTGTTAGCATACACGGCTTTGAGGCTGATTCCTTGGGGCCCTCTGGGCACAACTCTGATGTGCGCATTCTCTTTGGGGATCACGTGCTTGTTCTGGAGGACTTGCTTGAATGTCGTGCCAAGCTCGCTGGCGAAGGAGCTGATCGGGGCGAGTGTACCTGATGCCAGAATGATCGATCTTGCAGACTCAGCTAGAGACGAGAAGATAACCCCTGGATTCAGGCAGAGACACTCTAGCGTTCTCACTGTCTCCGGAAGAACACCAGATGCCGCCATTCGGTTTAGTTTGCTCGGCGGCACCCACTCCGTTGTTTCCTTCACGAAAACGCGAAAATCGGAACAGTACTCGCTTGATTTCAGCATTTTCAATGCGAATTCACATTTTTGGAGGGTACGTATGGTGGCCATGGAGAGAGCAATGCCGAATGTTGCTCCAGCTGCTATTTCCTCGCGCACTTGTATCTGATGCTCTGCTGCTTCGGTGATTGCCTTCAGGAATCTTTCCGCCATACTGGGCGAAACTTCGTACACATGCAGAACGTCTTGAAATTGTTGGCCATTCCAGACGGTACTGTAGAGAGGGCTGTTCGAGTTCTTGTCGCGTCTCTTCAAGTCAGGCACGGTTTCGATGAATTTTTTCAACTTTGTGCAGACATAGTAGCAGACTTCTAGGAACCAGGGCTCCGGACCCGAACGACTGGCAAAGTGTTTGTGGAACTCCTCGCAGTCTGTTATCACTGCCTCCAACTCGGCTGTTGTGAACGACGAACTCCCGGACTCTCTGCAAATGTCCTCGATGTTGTGAGCTTCGTCCAAGATTACGATCGCACCCTTCAGGTTTATTTGCATCTGGAATACACAGATTATTGCAGGTTGATTGATTTTTTTTGTTATTCTCTGTAGCATATTTTGCTTCCGAAAGAAATGTTCCCGCGAAATGGGGGACGGCAATTCAATTTAATTATTCAATTACTATAAATAAAAGAATTTTTTAATGAAATCATGTTAGGGGTACTATGCCATTTTTTGTGATTGCTTTACTGTTTGAGGACTTCTTTTTTTCGTCAATTTAACACTTCAATTTTTTTATCAATCGGTAGGTAAATAGTTCGTTTACATATGGAATATATTAATTAATTATTTCCATGCCGCAAAATTAGCAGAATTTTATTATTATTATTTATTATCCATATATGGCCGATTAGACTCTCCCGGTGACCAAGGGAAACCATGGAAAACCTTGGCCGACATGGCGTCCATCAACCAAGCTTCATCGGGAAAACTTTTTCTCCAATGATTGTTGGTGTCTAGACTCCCGTTCGACGGTTTCCGAGAGATTAAAAATCCCAAAAATCCCATGACGCTCCACGCGGGCTCGGCCGTCCGGCTAATTAGCCGAATATTAATATAATGTTATTACAAGAATATTAATAATAAGGATTTTGCCGTACTGCTCCTGGAGCTTTCTCGTCCGGCAATTGGTATTACATACTTCCCAAACTCGAAAACTCTAAAATCACTACGGCACAATATTATACCGGACGGTACCTTCTGGGGTTTTTTGCTCGTGTGGTTGGCCAGCTTGTCTTCGGCTCGGTTTGCCAAACGCCACGCGAG
This sequence comes from Psyttalia concolor, assembly GCA_030522845.1. Lineage (NCBI taxonomy): Eukaryota > Metazoa > Arthropoda > Insecta > Hymenoptera > Braconidae > Psyttalia > Psyttalia concolor. The sequence goes on from JAPYZM010002642.1 coordinate 36,498, forward strand.
CAAAAAACCCCATAACGCCCGTCTGGCGATATACTATTTCTCGAGAATTACTGCTGAAGAAAAACTTACAGATTTGCGGATTGCAGGATCGATCAAATAATTGTAAGGGCACAGGATGAGGTCCGCCTCGACCATCAAATTTCTGGCCCCGAAGTAAGGGCAGCATCCCCGTTCACTGCCCAAGGTCACAATATCTTCTATATCGAACGGCATTGGAAAATTCATCCTCTGGAGGGCATTATAATGAGATATCTCTTGTTTGTTGGTCTCATTGTAATAGGCGCAATGATTTCGCTATAACAGGATAAATAATAGGAAAAAGCTTAATAAGCTTTTGACTCAAAAATACAACAATTAGATCAGTTTAATGAGCAATATTCACAGAGACAAGGCCGTCCCTGGAAATTGAGGTCATCTTCCGGTTAACCGATTGATTATTGGGTATCACTCACTTGTATTGTTTATTTGTGTCATTTTATTGTCTATCAAAATTTATTTTGTTTACTCTTCTGGTAATTTTGAGATCGTGTAGGGAACTTTGAGTTTGCGTTTTTTAATTGATATTCAATGGATATAATTAGGGGCCGCGGGTAATAATTAATCATCGAAATCCCCGCCGCTCGTTACAAGTGAAATAATGAGCAAATCGTGAGCAGAAATAATTTCCAACCTGCAGAAGTCATCCACGGAGGTCGGAAATTAGGTTTGCTTATGATTTAATAATTATTTTTATTGTAATTAGTCACGGAGATTTCAAGGTTACGGACCATTGCACTCGGGCGAGACAAGTGGAGGGAGACAGATGATTAATTATAAGAGCAAGGGAAGGGGGACAACATAGATCGATCAATTATACCTTTAATGGATCCAACAATTCGTTGCATATCTCGGTTTTATTTCTAGTGGAGTGCTGGATACAGGTGAATTCTCTGCTGCTTAAAATTGTCATCTTTGTATTCCTGTATGCCGTCCTTCGCAGTTCCTTCGTAACCTGGGAGATCTGCCGGTGGGTTCTGGATCCGTAGTAAATCTTCGGGATTGGTTCCGGAAATTTTGGCGGTGAGGTTGGTTTACTCGGTTCGTCTGTACATTTTTTTTCATCTCCTCTTGCGTTGGCGTCGTCTTCAGGGTTTTCGGCTAATGATCGATTCAAATTTATAACAATTAGGAATTAAACTTTAATTCTATGGTAAGCAATTTCATAAAACGTACATAAATTTTGCAGCGAGACAGTATAGTCGATGTACGCTTTAGCTTGCAGGCCATAATTCTCTGGAACAAATGAACAAAAAAGAGATTAATCGATTATGTTATTTTTAGGAATTTATCATTATTAATAATTAGTTATACGCGATCGTGTTTAGGTTGGCCGTTCTGAAGAGATTCCTGGACTTCTCAGTAAAATTTTCCTGATAGTTTGGCCCAATTTTTTTAGGCCTTCGATAAAAATCATCTGATCGCTGAGTTTTGTTGAATAAAAGTTATCTAGTTTTTCCCTAAAAAATTATGAGTCTGCTCAGTAAAATTTATTTACTGCTTATTAAAAATTATCTAGAGGAGTGTATCATTTTTAGTGAAGATGTTCAGTGTAATCGTGCGGTTTGGCTATTTTTTGGTCAGCCAAAATGCCCGAGGATTACTAAATGGAACAGTAAAGTTTACTAAAAATTTTCAACCAGTAGTTGATAAGCAACCCAGTTGGTAGAAATTACACCATTACTTAGTATTAATTACAAGGTTTATTGCCACAATTCTAGTCTTCAATTACTCGCGAAAGGCGTAACTGTTTCGATTTTTTCCTTCAGTCGAATAATTTTCTCAACTGCCAGTAAATATTCAATTCGTCATTCGTTAATAGTAAGCAATCCTTTTTGTGGATAAATAAATCACTTT
>JAPYZM010002643.1:0-24891 GCA_030522845.1 Psyttalia concolor
TCGGCTCGGTTTGCCAAACACCACGCGAGCAAAAAACCCCATAACGCCCATCCGGCAATATACTATTTCATCTCAATGTGTCGAAAAAGTACTTTTCAGCCACTCGACGCGAAGCGGAGAGTGACTAAAAAATGACTTTTCCGACACAGCGTGATGAAAAATTTATTACTGGCGTATTTCGGAAAGTGGAGAGCGCATTATTCGCCTCTTTGTATTTTTTAATTTTTCTAATGGCCTACATTATTTATTTATTCATTATGTGGGCAGTAAAACGCTCAAATAAGGCGTTTTTTTGGAGAATAGGAAATATATTGAAGTAATCTGATCTGTTTATCAGTCTCAATGAGTGTGATTACTCGAGGAGACTATTATTCACATGTACGCATGTGATCTCAGTGGATTCTGATGTCCTTGTACCACTTGCGATTAACTCTATCCATTGTTAATCAAGTGACACCCCCGATCGTTTTTTTCTTTTTCCAGTGAATAGCTCACATACTGTTACTTAAAAAAATATCTTTACACATTCACGCAGTTCAATTAGTCTTCAAAAGGTTCTCATGTGACCTTTCTTTAATATGATAGCGTCATCGCGGTCAGATTGTTAAATGAGCGAACATAAAAATGTTATGATTTGAATAATAAAACGAGATGCTTTGACATCGGCGTTAATCATTCATTATCAGATTTTCTCTCGATATTGGAGAATACGTGGGTTTAAAAGTTATTAAAAAGTGTATTTTAAAATATAAAATCCCTGATCGGGAGGAAAACAAAGACAATACTAATAATGTAATGGTTTTCTGAAAATCGTCAAATTACAAAAAAAAAATTAATTAAAATGGGATTTTTCGGCATTGCAGCCTGTCTCGGCAGACAGCTGCCTGGCTAGCCGACCGAAGATGCCCGAATCCTGTTTTCTTTGGAGGAAAATGAGCTGTGGGTAGCCTTTTGGAGCCTTTTAGGGCTTCTTGGGCCTTTTTGCGTTTTTTAAAATTTTTCAGCATTTTTGAAGGCCGGGGGTTTTAGAGGTTTCTGCTTTCGTTTTTGGGCCCTTGTGGCATTGCTTTCAGGATAATTTCAGACCTCCAGGGGCTTTTAGGGCCCCTTTTACAAATTTTTAGCACGAAACTGCCGATGTCTTGAAATCTATTAGGCGTAGCTCTAAAATTTGAACGGATTTGAAAGGCTGAGGAAATTTCCGATCGGTATAGTCTCTCAGATTTAATTTTTAGTGATTTGGATTTTCGATTTTTTTACCTCTTGGCCCCTCCGATTTCAGCGATTTTCGGCTGGCTGAACACGTTTTCGGTGATATTTCCAAAAATATTGATCCTATCGCCCTAGGACTTCTTCCATTCGAAAGCTGAGCTCATTTTCCATCGATTTAGTGTCCTGGAAAGTTTCCAAAATGATTTTTTCACCCTTTTTTTTTGTAATTTTATGAATTTCAGAAAAATTGTAAAAACTATTTTTAAAGAAAAAAAGAAGAGTGGCGTACGAAAAAATTAAAGGAAAACTTCATTACAGGTATGCCCGTCATCAATAAAGAATTATAAACTTGTATATAGAAATTACCAGGTTATATTATTAAATTATCACCCACAACACGGTTCAAATCCATGTGTACATTTCGACTGTGACAACTTTTTTCTGGCAATGGCCAATGCTGCCAAAATCCCGCCATTTGATATGCCAGACAACCTGTCTTACCGATGGAACATTTACCGATCGAGGGGGCGTTTAACCGTACAAGACTGCCTGATCTAACGAGCTCATTCTCACGTGGTGGTTGCTTTGGTCCACGCACCGTTGGGTCAGCTTCAAAAAAACAATCAAGTGTCTATTAAAGTGAATATTTATTTACATTTCAAGTAAAGGTATTTCTCAAAATACCTGCTGAGTTATTCTGCTGTGTATATTGGTGACTCGAGTGAACTGGAATTTGCTTCGAGTCGAGTCGATCTGGAACCTCTTGGCGCTAATTAACCTGTCAATTGTTACAGATGCACAATACAGACACTCCTCCGATGTCACCGGGTCTCGAAGATGACCTGGACGAGGAGGATATGGTTTACGTTGGAGACGTCGATGAAGTGATTGAGGCGATGGAGAACGAGGAGGCAATGGAAGATGAAGATCCAGAGGTGGACGATTCCATCACTGTCTTCCGGAATCATCAAAGTAAACTATTATTACATTTTTATAGGCAACAAAAAATATCTCTCACCTTTGACAATCACTTTTATCTATTCCACGATTATTAATTTAGCGCAATTAACCATAGATATATTTTTTCGATTTGGGTAGATCTTGGGATTACGTTAGAACTTGAATTTGTTTTCTGTAAAATTCCATTAAAAGTTATTCAACTTTAAAGCGACACTTGATAGACAATTATTATATATTTATGTAATATTTTTATAAATGTCTATATCTTTTTAACGATTGGCTAATAAAGAGAGAAATAAATCTGACTTTATTCTAATAAAAATGACATGTTCAAGAATCTGTATTCTGTGGATCGTTGACCAGAGATGGGAAATTGGCAGCCACGGGTGGAGAAGATGATATGGCTTACGTTTGGGATACAACCTCTGGGGAGGTGATCCACCAGTGCACCGGGCACAAGGACAGCATAATTTTCGCTGAGTTCAATAAAGATGATACTTATTTAGCCACTGGAGACATGAGTGGCGTCATTCAAGTCTGGAGAATGAGTGATAAAACCGTTGCCTGGGATTTTGAAATTGGTGATGCAGCTGTGAGCACTCAATGAAATTTTGATTTCGTTTTTTAATTTCTTAATTAATTCATTCAACCCTCAATGAAAATCTTATAATTAAGATGATAATGTTCTTTCAGTGGTTAAGGTGGCACAAACAAGCGAATGTTCTGTTCGCTGGGAGCGTAGCAGGAGAAATCTACATGTGGAGAATCCCCACTGGCGAGTGTAAAATATTCCAGGGCAATGGGCAGAAGACTGAGACAGCTGAAGTGTGTGCAGATGGTGAGTCTTCCGCAATTACAATTTTTATCAAATGTCCTGATAAGCTCCTCCAGATTCGAATGATCGGTAATCAACAATTGAAATGAGCTTAACTTTTTATAATTTTAATGCGTAAAATTTTGCAATGCAAGTGAGAGAATGGAAGACTTCCATTTGGAAGAGAAAAAAATGTCTGCAAAATTTGAGTAATTTCATGATCACCCAACATTCGTTTCGATCAGGCCAGAGACTCGTCGCAGGGTACGAAGATGGTGCCATCAGAGTTATGGATCTGAAAGAAGGGACAATTCACACAACTATCCTTCCAAATATCGCCCACTCGGCACCCATCACCGACCTAGACTGTCAGTTTGACAGTAAATTGATAGTGTCTGCTGCCACCGACGGGAAAACCGTCCTCAGTACAGTGACAACAGGAAAAGTCGTTGGTGTCCTCCAGCATCTCCAGGAGAATAAGCCAGCGAGTGGTGAAGAGGGGTCGAGTGAGGAATCAAAAACGGAGGATTGGATCGAAGCTGTGGCGTTCTGCAAGGATCCTGAGCTACATTTTGTAGCAACTGGAACACTGAGCGGAGAAATATTCATTTGGGATGTCTCAAGGCAAGTTGTTAGGCACAAAATTACGCAAGAGGGTGGAGTCAGTAAACTCGTGTGGAAGGGAACGAGTCCCATTCTCTTTTCCGCTGGATTGGATGGAGTTCTCAGGTGCTACGATGCCAGAACTGCTGAGCTTGTCAAATCTTTTTATGGTCATGGCCAGGATATTTTAGATGTCTTCATCTCTGGGTAAATATCTCTTTCTCAGATATTTTTAGTACGAAATAATCGATTTGTGAAGTCCTTAAAAATAAATACTCAGAAGAAAATTCCAATTACTGAATCAGAAATTTAGCTGGAAATTCCGTAGGGCTTTGATGTTTCTAGTACTTTTGAGTATATTACCAACAATTGTTTAGGTTTTTATTAACGTCGATGTCCCTTTGTCATTGCTCACTGCTCATATTTCCAATTATTATAAAAAATGTTTTCACTGAATTTTATTTCAAAGTGTATAATTTTTTCTTTTTTAAATTTGTTTTTACAAATTTCGATTCAATTGAAAGAAAAATGTAAAATCTTTTTATTCTTTCAGGGATGGATCACGAATTTTGACAACTTCCGATGACTCAACTGTCCGAATATTTGATATATCTGAATATTAACTCAACGGTTAGGAAGGTCTCAGTAGCTCAAATTAAAAAAAAATGACATTCTGTTAAAAAAATATATCAACAAATATATTGTATCCCCCTATTGACTATATACAATTAAAATCTATTTGTTTTTTATTAAAGTTGCGCTGTGCGTTCTCTGCCCGACATTTTATCCTGATACCAGTCAGTGTCGAGGGTGTATCGTATTCCCCTCCACGTGAAATGCGTCGGGTCACTTTCTTCTCCCTTTAAAAAATCGAAAGAACTGCTGAATTCAATGGCGAGTTTCGAGCGAACTAGGCCGATACCACCTGTTGCCTCGGGAGCTGGGTGATAAACTCGACCAGAGTTCACGCTCATGAAGATCTTATCGGGTTGGAAAGGTACCTAAAAATGAGGAATGATTATTTCAAATACTCCGGGGCTTTGCCCTCTCCGTCTGACGTTCATTATGAGATTTTTGTATAATTTCGTAGTGAGACCCCATTTCTAATAATTGTATCGATCAGTCATTATAATTTTTGTTCCAAAAGAATGAATCATCGTTTCTCGTTATATTATAAAATATTGAAGTCAGAAATTCAGCCGGCGCCTGTGATTTAATAAGCACAAGCTGAATATTTTTCCTCAGCTTTTTTGATGGTTGAACTCCAAAAAATCAGAGATAATTTTACAAAAACTACCCTTTTATACAGACCTCGAATCGATGACAATCTTTATAAATTACTTTTTAGCGACACGTGAATATTTTACCGATGAGATGTAACTCCCTTATTTTTTTTTCAATTAATCACTTTATTTTTTTTATACCGATAATGTGGTATCTTGATGAGATAGACAGAATTATGAGATTAAAGCTGTACCAAAATTTTGTTCAATAGAATTCAAGAATTGCAAATAATTGAAATTAATTCATGCGATTACTCATATAAAAACGTCGATTTTTAGGAGCTATTGAAAAATAAATTTGGGAACAAATCGCGAAGTCAATGAGGAAGAAGTAGAATTGTGGAATTAGAAAATACATTTTTTTTTTCACTTTCCAAACAGATTTTGCAATTTTTCGATAACCAACTTACGACAAGCAAATCACCAGCATGAGCATAACTGAATAAATCCTGGTTTTCTGGACTCTGTAACACGTGGGTGAAGACTATGGGCAAATCATCGCAGCGTATGAAATTCCTTTCCCTTCCACACGGCGACAGGTATGGAAAGTCCTCAGTATATCGATCGGTATCGTTTCGCTTCAGTCGTCTGAAGAAAAATGTCAGGAACTTTTTCTCTGGAATTGATCAATGAAAATCGTAGGGAACATACGCCTTGCGATATGGTAATTCAACGAGTTATTTCTAAACACTCATTGGACGAGTGAAGTCAAGAATGAAAAATATATGTGCTGTGCAAAGTGCGTTTTAGAATGATGCAAATGCGTTTTTTTTTATCCCGTCGTCACTCTTAACTTGTATTTCTTCTGATTGACAACTCGTTAATTGATGCGCCAAACGACTACTTTTTATGCATGACAATAGGTACCTTTGAAACAGGATGTGAAGTTTTTCATTCTAGCATCATCGAGGAATAGCTGAAAGTGTAAAGAGGTAACAGATAATTGAATTTTTTCCCAATTCAGTGCCGGAAATTGCATTTTTTTGGATTGACAAATGAAAAAGTGACTTAGTATTAGTCAAATATATTATAAACAGTGGAAATATTAGAAAAAAGGATTTCCGTTGAACTTTAATTGAACTCCCCTCAATTCACCACTGGAAATTGCACTTTTTTGAAGTGATAAAGATAGCAGGAATTTCGTGTTGGAGAAATATGTAAACAAATGTATAAAACTAAAATATTTAGCTAGAGGCTGAAGTATTCCGTTGAAAGCTGAAATTTTGAAAGTTCTTCAGTCACTATTATCATTATTTTTAATTCTTAATAATTAGTAATTGGAGAAATGAGATTTTTGGCAATTATGAGATCATGATGAGAATAAGTGATTGAGGGTGAGGTCAGAGGACCGTTTCTATAGCTGAAAAAAAATCTGATAAGAACCGGCTCTCAACATTCTATCAGTCCAATTGCGAAAATCATAACAACGGGACACAATGAAGACATTGAAAAAAATAATATACCATTCCCTGATGATCAATATAATAAAAATACTCTCGAATCCCGGGCTTCGGCGACTGTCCCTGAACATAACTGGCATAATGTCTAGCTCCGAAACCTCCAAAACGCGAAAAATTACGAAACATTATCAAAGCCACCCGCGCCTACTTCACCGCCTACCGACAAAATTGAAAGTTCAACAGTTCAGTCCTCCATCAGCTGATTTTGCTCAAATTATAGCCATTTAATTCTCCAAAAAATCCCAAATGACGAACTAAATTGCAGCTGCAAATTCTCCTGCGTAGTTTATCCTTTCTCGGAGGGTCGTAATTCCAATTAACATCAGTTAATCGTTATTTATATGACGACAATTTCAGTCTTTATTCGGTAAGAGGTAGATTTTGCGTCACCCCGAGCTCGACATTCGAACGAATGTTTTTTTTTTCCACATTTTCTCACTCTTTTTTTTTCATTGTCGCGGACAGCGCCACCTAGTCCAAATCGATTGTTGAGGTTAAAAACTGGGAATATTTTTCCCTCAACGTCACACCAACTTGCACACGACTTCGGTCTCTACCCACAGATGGACATAGGACATGAAGATTCAATAATAATAAAAAAAAATGAGATGCAACTGAGTAAACGGGAGAGAGAAGTTTTTACGGAAAGCAGTGGTAACGAGTTTTTTTTTCATCAATTGAAAGATCTTTGCGTGAAGGACTCGTCCTCGTGTGTGCCATGACTCCGCTCTTCACGGTTCTCGTACGTCACTAATAAATATTCTAAACATTGAAGGAGTGAAGATAAATCAGGTGTGGAAGATGTTGAGTGTTAATTCATCATCGAGGAAAAAGGAGTTTGGCTCAATTTTTAAAATATAAATAGTCGAATCTTCGGCTTTGGAGGAGGAATTTTGGGCTCAACAGCAGGATTGGAATCATGGCTTCGTCTACAAAGAGATCCTGGAAGCTCCGTAAGTCAATAAAACAATTTCAATAGTTAAACAATGGAGTGAAACACTGGTTGTTATTTTAGAATAATTTCTTCCAGTTAATATTCGATCATGCCTCGAAAAATTAATCCTAAAATTTGAGGACAAAACTTCAGATTATGCTAATGTTTAGAATGCTTATATTATTACTCATCTTATGGTAGTTTATTTATCAGTGAAGATCATAAAACCAAACTCAACAAAACAAATTTAAATAGCATTAAAATAACAGTTTTTTCTATAGAAATCCGTATTTTTCAGCAATTAAAAGAGTAATTGGAAAACTATTGCCCAAAGCCCAAGCATGGCATCTCCAAGCTTTAACCAAAGTCATAGAAAATCATTAAACATCTTTGTCAACAAACAATACATAATTGTCACTTGACCGGTCAATTGCAAAATAGACTAATGAAAATCGATAGGAAAAGTGTGAAATATGGCATTCTTGCCATTTTAAGTTTATAGAAGAAAAAAAAAACAAAAAAGCTTTTGCACTAATTGACAAAATTACTGATTAAAAATACCTTCTGTTTCTTTCGATAGTGGTAGAAAAGAAGATAAAAAAATGCAGCACTTGTCGTACTGGTAAAATTGTCAGTTTCGAGTTTGAATTTTTGTAATTTTTGCTGGTCATGGCCGAACCTTGACTGGAAAGTAATTATTTTAAGAGAACAAATGTAAACGCTCTGATGAGATATTGAGGACAATATTAATTTAATTGATTAATTGATCATTCCTGAAATGTTGTATTTACAGAGGAACTTGTTGCTCACACGTCAAATGTGAATTGTCTGGCGTTGGGTCACAAGTCAGGGCGTGTTCTGGTGACTGGTGGTGATGATAAAAAGGTTAATTTGTGGGCCGTTGGCAAGGAAAAGTGTATAATGAGTCTCAGTGGCCATACAACACCAATTGAGTGTGTGAGGTTCAGCCAGACTGAGGACCTCGTCTGCGCTGGATCTCAAACTGGTGCACTCAAGATATGGGATCTGGAGCATGCCAAATTAGCTAGGACACTCACTGGGCATAAGTCTGGCATCAGGTGTGTCGATTTTCATCCTTACGGAGAACTGTTGACCTCAGGGAGTCTCGATACTGGAATTAAACTCTGGGATATCAGGAGGAAGGGCTGTATTTTTACGTACAAGGGGCATAATGAGACTGTCAACAGTTTGAAATTCAGCCCTGATGGACAGTGGATCGCCAGTGCTGGAGAGGAAGGAATGATTAAGGTAATTATGAGTTTACTTTTCATATTAAACTCAATCATTCGTATTTACTCCTTTAGAGTAACTCTGAGGTATACAATACTGACAAAAACTTGACCTTTCAACTCTGAATATGTCCACATTATTTTGAATCTGGCTTTCAGTGAATACAGTAGCTTTTTAGTACAGAATATATCAAAGACAACGGATGAACTATACCCACCCATTGTTTTCACGACATCTCTCAATCTAACGGAAATATGAGAATTCTCGTGAGGCCCTTTACAGCTCCGACCTTGAGCCATGAAAATTAATGATGCTTATTAAAAACAGATATAATTATCCTTTTTGGTTACATCAGTTCCGCATTAGATAAAAATCTCTACAACTAAAAAAATTGATTCATTTGTTTTTAACTACGAACATTATGGAAGAAGTCGTAAGTGGCCATTGTACCCCTTGCCCCCTTCCTCTTGAATATAAAAATACGACAAGTCCCCTCGTCCTTGGGCATTCTAATATTCAAGTTTGGAATATATTCATCTCTCGCAGCAATTTTACTTGAAAATCAAACAATTCAGAATCGATTGTAATCTAGTTGAGGGATGAGCCCACTCAACCTTGATTTTACGAAAATGTGTTGTTCATCCAATAAATTCCAATATATTTAACAAAAGTTGTCACCAAATTGGCTCACTTAGGTACATGACTTGTCCATTAAATGTCTGCATAAATACATAATTAATTTTATTTCCATTAAAGCTGTGGGATTTACGTGCCGGAAGACAGCTGAAAGAATTTACCGAGCACAAACGTTCAGCAACAACCGTAGAGTTCCATCCCCATGAGTTTTTATTGGCCAGTGGCAGTGCTGACAGAACTGTCAACTTCTGGGATCTGGAGTCATTCCAGTTAGTCTCGTCAAGTGAACAAAACGTAGCCCCAATAAAATGTCTCCTCTTCAGTCCAGGGGGAGAGTGTCTATTCACAGGCTGTCAGGATGTCCTCAAGGTGCACTGTTGGGAGCCAGCGAGAACACTGGACACTGTGCCAACAGGCTGGGGAAAAGTACAGGACATTGCAATAGCCCAGAATCAGCTGATCGGTGCCAGTTCAAATGGTTCATCCGTTGTTTCATTTGTCTGTGATATGAAGCAGATTAAACCATTCGGTAATGTTTCGCAATTTGTCCATGGGAATCCCACGAGGAAGAGCTTCTCGAGAGAAACACCAGCTAAAAAGGCGTCTATAAATGTTAAAACCATTGAAGAGGATAAATCGGGAACAGACCCCGAAGACGAAGTAACACTTGCAGAAATTCCAAATGTCACGGATTATCAAGATATCTTCCAGCCTCATCGATCATGTAAGTTCAACATTGGTAATTGCCTGTGATTATTGGAATGAGAGTGTGAGTGAAGTGAAAGACATCAGTTTAGTAGTGAAATGGTGGAGTTAGATCTAGCAATTTTACGGAATTGAGAAGTTTCTTTAAAAGATCGGCGGATCTGAAGGAATTCATTCTTTATCAGAAACTTTTGCGTAGAAGATAGAGAGACTTTCACAAATCTACATAAGGACTACTGTAATGAATCACTTCAAATTATTTCGACTGAATTTTTAAACGAATCTATAATTTTTTTTCCCCTCTAGAAGCAGGATTTCTCCTAAAGAATGCTATGATAAGTACCTTGAAATGGGACCTCCGTGGCATTCGAGATATCTTTATCGAAAACTCTAATTAAGACGTGGTTGCTGCGATGAGTCAATCCAACACCTCCGAGTCGAGCTTGAATGAATATACTCAAACCAAAAAAATTATCAATTGAAAATATTTTTCAAAATTTGATATAAAAAAATTCAAAATTTTCCTCGTTGACTCATTGTCCTCTGCAAACAAACATTCATGAATTTTAAATAATTAGCTTTTCAATACCCATTTAAAATTACGTGGATGGATTCAAGATCGGAGGTTCTCTAGCCAAAATGTTCTTTTCTCTCCGAATTTTCTCTGCATTTCTGGTCGCCTACCATAGCACTCGCCCAAAAATTTCCACTATTTCACCACTGAAATGATTGAAAAACCATTTCAACTGATTTTGTTCTCTTAGTGACAGTCTTCAACGCTGGGAAACTGTTTGGAGTGACTGTGTGTAGTGTTGCACGACTTATCGTGCTAATTCAAGAAATAATAATACAACAAATAATGCAATCCCTCAATGTCTAATGAACCCAGAGTTGTCCGTAACGGTTTGTTTTTTGTTGAATGAGCATGTTGCACGCTATGTTTCAGTGAATCGCACACCGCCACCGGAACCCGAGGCTTTCCCGGTGCCTCAAGACATAGGTGAGTTGTCGTCGCTAGGTCAAAAGCTCAGTATTACCGTTAGTCATACCGCTGCATGTCCTATCGCCTTTCGACAATCAGGGTAATTTGCATTGTTTCGAGAGATTGAGTACCAGCATCAGTTTGCCATTTCGTCAATACCTTTAGCAAACATTATTTCATGATGACACTTGGTGTGTGTGATTCTGGATGATACTTCCCTCATTAATTCATCCATACACTGAGCAAAATATTTACACAATATCGCACAACAAATTTTTGTCGTTCTGGCCGCAAAAGGACCATTCGTTTCGCCAGTGAAAAATTGTCTGTAGCAGATGTGATGACATCCTTCCAACTTGAGAGTCAAAAATTAGAAATAAATTCATGAAAGTTCCTAATTTAAACAGAGAAAAACTTCTGCCGATTTTTAAAATATACCCAATGAGAGCTGGGACGTAAGACTTTCCCTTATCTTTTGAGAAATATTATTCCTCCTTGAGTGAAAATATTATTTTTTTTTATTCAGTAATTTCTTTTTCCGCTCAAAGAGCACTCATTCCACTGAAACCCACCATGGATTGATCGAATATGTATGAAATATTCAGCACTCCAAGAATTGCTTTTGTGATATCATGTGAATATTTGTCTCAGTGTAAATACCCGAGTCATCGATGAATTAGCAAATTTGATGGGGTCATGATTGATATGATTGCAGATCCCACTCAACCACAAATCATTCAAAACCTCTCTACCTCAATGACGAGTTTAAGTACGACGGGAACACTGGACAATGACGATGATCTCTCCCCGACATCATCTACCCAGCCCCCAAGTTTGTCAATGACAAAGCCAGTGCCAGTACGTGTCAATCCAATTAAATCATCGCCACCACTGCAGAGGCATCCGTTCACCTCAACCAGTCAAATAAAGGCCAATCTTCAGGCCAACAACATTGCAAAAAATACCAAGAATTTTGCCCAAGTGCCGCCCATGAAGCAGAGTATCATGCCAGTCATTGGGAGGAAATCGTCAGGTACGTAAAAAATATTTGAAGAAAAACCTGTTCCGGATTGAAGTCAAACAAGATGAGTCAGTTTCATTCGGACTTTCCGTTTTGTTTCGCGGATGGACTGGCTGCACTCAACCTTGCACAAAAACAAATTAATTTTCAAATGAAAAAAAAAATTAAATATAGCTAGAAACGACGAAAGGCTCAGATGATAATCGATGACCTTTTCCGATGATTAATTTTCATTGAAAAAATAGTTTTCAACATATTTTTTCAGTTTATCTTGATTCGAAAAAAATTGTTATCACAAGTAATAACAATTATAACGATAATATTCGAGAAAATATTGTTAAAGTAAAATATTGCGCAAACTAAACGTGAAGTTGAGATGAATCATCTCGTTTCACCAAATCAAGGTCGACTTCTGCCGAATAGCTTCGAATCGAAGAGAAAAAAGGAAAGGAGAAATTTTTTCAAGGCCTCTTTTTTGTCAAGAAGTTTTCGGAGAACATCTCGAGATTGGAGGAACAGCCGAATTTTTATAGACTTTAATTCGCGCGAAATAGCTGAAGCAGTTGAGATCCTGAAACTTTTGAGCACGTTTTCAGTCATTTCATTCGTTTAAATTCTGCTTGAGACAAAACCTCTCTATAAATAATTGCCTATCTCTCTTGGATTCTCAGATATTGATCAGAAACCTGTTGTCAATACGTGAATTATCTTGTTTTACCGCTTAATTTCCATTACCTCTCGATTCTCTCGTTTTATCTATTTAAGGCATTGGAATCTTACATATGATTAATTATTATCGTCGATGGTATCTAAGACTATGAGACTGTTCGCATTTTTATTCACTGTTCCTTAACATTGTCTAACAATGTCAAATATTCGGACTATTTTTTCAATATTTCGGCAGAAATAGTATATTTCCTAATAAGTGAAAAAAATGGACTCATGGGATTATATCACTCGCCTTCGGCTCGTGATACAAACCTCCCACTCGCCAAAAACCACTTTTTTCACGTATTACGAACAATATTTTTCATCACGCTGTGTCGGAAAAGTAACTTTTCAGTCTCTCTCTTCGCGTCGAGTGACTAAAAAGTGCTTTTTTGACCCATTGAGATGAAAAATATTATTCGTAACACGTGAAACAAGTGGTTTTTGACTCGTGGGAACCTCCCACTCGCCAAAAATCATTTTTTTTCACTTGTTACGAAATATACTATTTCATCACGCTGTGACGGAAAAGTACCTTTTCAGTCACTCTCCGTTTCGCTTCCAGTGACTGAAAAATGCTTTTTCGACACATTGCGATGAAAAATATTGTTCGTAACACGTGAAAAAAGTGGTTTTTGACTCGTGGGATTATATCACTCGCCTTCGGCTCGTGATCTCGCCAAAAACCATTTTTTTTACGTGTTACAAAATATACTATTTCACCTCAATGTGTCGCAATGTGTTGAAACAGTACTTCGCTTCTCGTGGAGTGACTGAAAAGTTACTTTTCCGATACAGCGTGATGAAATAGTATATTTCGTACCAAGTGAAAAAAAATGTTTTTTGGCGGTGGGACGTTTATGTCACGAGCCGAAGGCGAGTGATATAATCCCACGAGTCAAGAACCACTTTCTTCACGAGTTACGAACATAATTTTTCATCTCAATGTGTCGAAAACTAAATTTTCTGAGTATGAAGGTTACAGACTAAATCGAAGGCTTGAGCTATAATCGTAATGACCAACAACTACCTTTTTCAATTACATCCTACAATACCTCATCATGCTCGTGAGAAAATGAGACGGTCTTTGCGCGTGAAACGTGGAAAAAGTGCCCTTTTTATCATTGACCATAAAAAAAATTCTTTTTCAGTGAACCATTTGAGTCAGCCCATGGGTCCCCAGCGTTCAAACTCAACGCTGACATCCCGAGTAGCTCCAATGGCAGCAGTGTCACCTGTTATGGGCGATGGAAAGTCCAAGAGTCGAGCTCCAAGTCCAGACTCGCCGAAACACTTTCTAAAACGCCAGACAAGTTGCAAGGATGGTGAGGGGTACGAGAGTGATTTCCCAGTGCAAATTAATACGAGTATTAGACACAGTCCATCTGATCCGGCCTTGAACAGGCCGAATACCGGGCAAACTCGTACCTCGATGGCTAGGAATTTCATAAATTCTGGGGCACTCTCGGCGAGAAACTCGGTTGGGGGAAAGAAAATTAATCGAGCGCAGGTGCCACCTAATCCAAAAGTGGATATCAGGGTTGCACAGCTGAGGCCGAATGTTGAGCCACCTGAGAAGGATGACTTTGTACCCATGTCACCTGATAAAGCTGTGGGTCTCGATGTTGATGATTTTCTACCAAATAGATATGGGGGTTCGGCTAGACTGGGATGCAGTCAAGGACTACCCGAGATGTCGGAGGCTGAGGTCATCAATAGCATTATGCGGGGACACGAATCTATGATGACTGTGCTGAATAACAGGCACAGGTCGTTACAGATTATTTATTCATTGTGGCACAGTAAGGACGTGAAATCGGCCATTGACTCTGCCGTTACTATGAACGATCTCTCGGTTATTGTCGATCTGCTTGGAGTGCTAACACTCAAACCGTGAGTTTTTCATCATTGCCCACAATTTTCTAACACTAAAAGAAGTTTTTGGAATGGTCTCGTCAATTTTTAGCAATTGATGATCGTTAATTTTGAAGTTGATTTAATTCGTAGCTCAGTTTTGATTATTTAAAACCGAGGAAGATCGCCAAATTTCGGTGAAGACGTTTTCACTAAAGCTCTCAAATTGCTCAACGAAATAGTAGATCATTTCACTTGCCAATGATGACGAATGTTTCTTCGGTTTCCGAAACTCAGGGCATAATTCTTTTCTGTACCGTTAATAGGTAGTAAAAGTCGAATTATGAGTTGGTAATTGGTAAAAAGTGTAATATTACGTAATAAACGTGCGAGATATAAGCTTTCCATGCAAAACGTGCGAATAAAGAAGGGAATCCATTGTATGTAATAGGTCATTTTCTCGAGGAAATGCTGTGTCGGTGTCGTAATGTGACCATCATAATCCTTCATTTACTAATAGCTTGACTCTCTTGAAATTAAAATCTCATTTTATTTTCATTAAATTGTTGCTAATAATCCGCCGATAGCAATCTAGCCGAAGATTACGAAACAGTTATCAATTTTTATCGCGAATTCGATGCTCTCGATAAAGAAAAAGAGGAAGTTCTTTGTTTGAGCATCCTCAACTTCGCACTCGCAAACTCAATTTTATTTCACTTCCGACTAAAACTTCAACTAGGAGGGGCATGACAAATGTGTTTTTATTATGTTCCAGAACAATGTGGAATCTAGACATGTGTAACTCTCTCCTGGGGCCAATAGCCGAGCTCCTTCAAAGCAAATATGAAATGTAAGTAAAGTTCATTCTGAATTTTTTTGAATCTTCAGAGTCACGATGGCTTGAAAGTTACGAGACCACGAGAGTCGCGCGTGAATCTTCCCAGTGGTTCTGCGGTTTATCCTCCAACCACAGACTCATCATAATATTTTTTTCATCCTCTCGCGTTTGGATTATTTTTTTTTCACTGCGTTGGAGATGAAGAGAAAGTCTGCATACTGAATTCATAGCTGATTTTTTTTTTCAAGTGTATTCGGATGTTGCAGTGCTGGGGGATTGGAAAAATCATCTGTTTTTCAATTTTGGTAGTTGGTAGTGGACCAATTTTCATTTGTAATTCTAAGAATCAAATTTTTTCAATTAAAATACATTTTTACGTGATTCCCCCAAAAAGTCCTCTTTTTCGTAATAAAAGTGGGATTAACAAAAATATAAAATTCGAAACGATATGCGTTCGAGCATTCCGTTTTCGAATTGATTTCATGGTCGAATAGTACGAAAAGCCCATGGAAATGAGGAAAAAAAAAGCAACTAAATCACATTGGCCTGAAGGTGGGTGGCTTTCCATTTCTGGCGATATCGACGTTCCACTCGGTTGCGCAACCTACCATCATCTGCATATTTGTTGCAGTCCATCCGCTGTTGAAAATCCAAGCGTGTGGGGGGAACAATTCACTATGAATATGATATCTCTCCCGCTGACTGACGTGAAGCCTTCGGAAGAGGCTCCTGTTTCGCATTAAAAGATTAAAGAGCGAAAAAAAATACTCACACATTCACTCGGGCGACGTGTGAATTTTCAATCCAAAATAGGAATAGCCAATTTGCGTCGAGATTTGAAAAAATCGGTGCAGGAGGTGGGGGGGAGGGTGTGGAGAAAATTAGCCAAGACAATGTGAGACCGTGACAGATGCAAATTCAAACTGAACGCGAATGCCATTGTTCGGAGGACGCGTCGAACTCTTTTGAAGGGCTCGTCCCACTGCATATGCCGATGACCCCTTTTTTACAGCGCTCTTCAAGGAGATAAATTGTGTTACTCCCGCCACGTGTTGGGTTTCCCCAATTTCATTTCATTGCTTTTTAAAATGAACATTTCGGTTTATTTCTCGAATGATAATTACTTACAATTATATTATTATTTTATTGCTGGTCAGTTCAAATGCTAAATCAATTTGTTTAGTTTTCCAGTGTTTTTTTTGTTGTCCTCCCCTTTTTACCGCAATTTATTGGGTCTCTCAGCTGCCTCTCAATTGTAAACGCACGTTGTCAAGAATAATTCCGTATAAATGAGATATTTTATGTACACTGAGGAGAATTTTTCAGTAGAAATTAATGTTCCGTTCGGTAATCGTGCTGCGGTTTAGTCGTTCGGGAAAAAAATTATCTAACCGCCCACTAAAATTATACAGCTTCAACAAAAATTATGCACTCTCTGGGATAGATTTTAGTACGAAGTGAACAAATTTTACTGAGCTGCCAGATAATTGTCGTCAATTGTCTAGATAACTTTTACCAAGCACTCGATAAATTTTGCTGAGCCAAATGATAATTTTTCCCGTCCGCGCAGAGGTACCTCAAATATTTTCAATGAGACTCGAGGATTGACATTACATTTTACCACTTTCCTAAATGATTCGTTTACATTTATTTCTTCTGCTTCCAAAAAACATGAATTATTGTATTGTTCGCAGTCACAAGCTGTTACCCCAGAGTTTAACAGGCATTTCCTCCCTCCCAACGCCATTTGTCTCACCAAATAACACGAAACACCATAAACATGCTCGAAAAAATACTTATAATTTTTTTTTCCACCGAGAAAAAGTAAAACGACGTTTAATCACTTCGGGGATGTCAGTCGAGGTGCATCCGGTTAATTTTGAAGTCAGCCAGCCTGAAAATTAGCCCTTTTACCGTACCGAGCGTCAATCATGACAGAAGCCCGTAAAAATGGGAATGCTACTAATTACCAACTGGTTAACAGCTGTTGCGCCTGCATTTTCCAAAGTTGAGTATGGTTTTCATTGTTGATTAAGGGAATTCAGGAAATTAGTCTGGCGTGAATCTGTCGGTTTGATTAGTATGTCAACATTTGAATGGAACATTTTGGGCGTATTTGAGTTTGCATAACTACTCGTCATTTTCACGGTTCGTTCGCTACGCCGACGGTCTCTGCATGACCCAAATGCGTGAGAAAAAAATACAAGTGACAACGATGAATACATTCGAGACCCTCTTTAGGTGCACTAGTATTTTTATTCGGGATATTTGGCGATTGAGAAATTCGCGATGCAGACCTAGCGATCAGTACGAGGGGCTATTCACTCCCAAAACTAGTGACGCAATGATTTCAAACTGAAATCGATTTCAATGTGATTACCACTGATTTCGATTACGAATATTATGAGAGAAACACACTTACAAATTATCAAAGTAGAATTAATATGAATAGAAAAAAAATGATAGAAAAAATAAGAAAAAAATGATAGTTCCGAAGCATTCTTGCTGATATAATTGGTAGAATTAAATATTATACAATTTATAATAAATAAATTGTACTTCCTTTATTTAAAAAATAATAATCAGACAACACTGCTCATTTTTTAGATGATTCATTCTAAATTATATCCAATAATTTGAAATAAATTGCAATATACAATGGTCAAGGGAGGTCAGAAAATAACAACATAATTATATTATGTTGAATGATACTCAAAAACGAATTTCAAATTTCTTTGTAAATACTTTGGTCAATTTGAAGGCCATTATGAGAGATAACTGGCGGAGAAACAGTCTTATGGTATTGATTTATTGCAATGTATCGATGATGATACGTCGGTTGACTGTTGGAAACTTTTTGATTTTAAATGATTTCAAAATTGATTTCATTCTGAAGGGACACAGTGATTTCACCCGTGAATAGCCCCTCGAATCACTACTTTTTAATTCCGCACGCGAGACTTATAACCAAATAATTTTTCTTTAGAATGTCACTTGCGCATAAACCATGATTACATGCGTGGAAAAACTATTCACCGTTTGATTAACTGTTTAATGAGCTGTTGACGTAAAATCGCTAATTATATATTTTCTTCCAACTGCTCCTGTAAGTGTAAATTAAACTTCAGTCATGCAATCATTCAAATAAAATGCCTGGTTCCCTCCAATTATCGATAGTAAAATCACTTCAATTGTGATCTCGTCTCGCTGACAAATATCCTGCAGAGAAAATCGTTTCAGAAATCCGTGCATCGACCGAAAAATTCACGACCTCCCATTAAAATCGGTCACGGTGATCGGATGTCCCCCAATCTTGCAATACTTCCGCACAAACCCTTTATCGACGAGTAAAAACTCGAGCGCATCGAATGCGTAAACGCCTCGCGTGTGTCACATTATTTATTAGTGTCGTTTGGGGGTAATAAAAGGGTTATCAAGTAACTAGGCGTAGCACAGTGGGTGGACCCACGTATTACATGTGTATTCCCGGAGAAATGTGTGGCGCACGATACGAAATACCCTCTTTCCCAAGCAATAAATATTTTCCCCAGTTGGCTGGTCAGCGATCCTGGAAATTCTATACTTTTTTTTTCTCTCTGTTTTTGATGAAAGGTACGTGACGGTCGGTTCCGCTGCGTTGAAGCTGATCCTACGGAACTTTGCCCCGGTGATCAAGTCGAACGTTGAGGCGCCGCTGCACAGCATCGGAGTGGATGTTTCACGTGAGGAGAGGTAATGATCCATCATTCATCAAAGATCAATCTGTCATAACTCATTATTCGTAGATTGTAATTGGATCTTTATTTCAATTAAGGTAGCTCCACATCGATCGCTCACAAATTAATTAGCTATTATTTGTTTAATTTTATTAATTAATTATTGTTCATTTTTTACGGTTTGGTCTACGCCCCTCTGTTAAAACATAACTGAAGCAGTATTGGTCAGTAATCTATTTCGCCAAGGTTATTCCAACCTTAGGAATATTTGAAGTTTGAGTTTAGAAAATTTATTCATTCATTTTTGGGATTTTTATTCTTCAAAATATTGTAGATAAGTTGATTTTATGACACAAGTGAGAAAAAGTATCCTTTTTTTCACTATTGTTGAGCGGGGCGTGAAAAAATGTGGCTTTTTTTCACTACTGCCGTAATAGTTTATTTCGTAACAAGTGAAAAAAAATGTTTTTTGGCGAGTGGGAGGTTTATAGCACAAGCCGAAGGCGAGTGATATAATCCCACGAGTCAAAAACCACTTTTTTCACGAGTTACGAACACAATTTTTCATCACGCTGTGTCGGAAAAGTACCTTTTCAGTCACTCTCCGTTTCGCGTCGAGTGGCTGAAAAGTACTTTTTTGACACATTGAGATGGAAAATATTGTTCGTAACACGTGAAAAAAGTGGTTTTTGACTCGTGGGATTATATCACTCGCCTTCGGCTCGTGCTATAAACCTCTCACTCACCAAAAACCATTTTTTTTCACTTGTTACGAAACATAGTAATTTCATCTCAATGTGTCGAAAAAATACTTTTTAGTCACGCGACGCTAAGCGAAGAGTGACTGAAAAGTTATTTTTCCGACACAGCGTGATGAAAAAGTACTTTTTCGACACATTGAGATGAAAAAGTATTTTCGTAACTCGTGAAATAGTGGTTTTGGACTCGTGGGATTATATCACGAGCCGAAGGCGGGTCCCGCTTGCCAAAAACCATTTTTTTGCAATACCTGCCCAAAAAGTTCACTTTTCGGTACCGTTTTTCGTGCGTAAAGTGGTACTTTTCCGCACTCCGCGCACAAAAAAACCACTTTGCCCTCAAGCCTCCCCTCAAAACGAATGTTGGCAGGTATTGCAAAAAATTAGGTGTGCAACACGTGCGTATCGCGTTTTTCGCCTCGTGTGATCGCCTAGCACGCGTGCAAAAAAGTGCTACTTTACGCACTAGTTGCACAACATACTATTTTTTCTTTTGTTACGAAAATACAATTTTGAAACACATGAAAAAAAGCAGTTTCCAACTTGTGTAATTACAACTCTCGCCTCTGGCTCGGATTTTAACCCTGACACTCGTTGAAACCTACTTTTTTTCACTTGGATCGAAATAGTATATCTCGTAACAAGTGAAAAAAAAATGGTTTTTGGCAAGTGGGAGGTTTCACGTGTTACGAACATTATTTTTCATCTCAATGTGTCGAAAAGGTACTTTTTAGTCACTCGACGCGAAGTGGAGAGTGACTGAAAAGTCACTTTTCCGACACAGCCTGATGAAATAGTATATTTCGTAACAAGTGAAAAAAAATGGTTTTTGGTGAGTGGGAGGTTTATATCACGAGCCGAAGGCGAGTAATATAATGCCGCGAGTCTAAAACCACTTTTTACGCGACGCAAAGCGGAGAGTGACTGAAAAGGTACTTTTCCGACACAGCGTGATGAAAAATACTATATTCTACAACGTAAGAACAGCTAAATAAATGTTTCTCTCCTCCCCAGATACCACAAGTGTTTGTCATGTTACGAAAGACTAGAAGCCCTAAGGCCGATAATCCAGAAGAAGCAGTCAATCACCGGTCAAATGGGTGCCTCTTTCCGTGAGCTCAATGTCTTAATGAACACACTCGTGTGACCGAGGCGTTTGCAGGCGGTCGTATCGCCGATGCCACGTCGATCTTCTGCGTTCAAGTGCAAACATTGCCGAGCACGTGAATCTAGACTGAGATAAAAAAAAGCTAAAAGGAAAAAAAATAATCTACTGTAAAAACGGACGCCAAACAAACAATTGGTGGCCAGTGTGGCCTAATATCTTGCCGGCTAGTCCCTCTCCACGAGAATCTAAGACACTAACTTTCGAATCAAACAAAGTAAACTATTAATTTACTAATTATTATTGTCACTGGCTACGCCATACACCGAGTGACAAACCTTAAGACTCAATAACAGGATTAGAACGTGAGAATGAGTAAGCGACATGTCTTTCGCTCAAAACTTAAGGGAAGATGAGGGCCAGAATGACCCTTGATTCGTCAACTATTTTCGGAAACGATTTTGCCCCGTCTCTCCGTGAGAATCATGTGATGAAGAAGAAGATAAGTTTCAGAGTGAAATCGTTGAAATAAATGAAGTGTCGAAGAATTCATTTCGTCAAATACATTTAAAATTTTTAAACCACTGGCAGGAAAAATTCTCAGAATGATGATAGGAAACTTGAAACTTATTTCCTTATTCCTCTTTACCTTCACAATTATACCTAAAGACATCTAAATGAATGATTTGCATGAATGAAAAAATGAAGATAACTGAAATGTATTTTTGGGACGTTGAAATGCTGATATTATGTAAATAATTATGTATTAATCAGGCTAATTGAATCATGATTGATGTGAAGTATCAGCAGTTGCTTTTTTTATGAATATTAAAATGTAATTTTCAATTATTTATGCATTATGAATGGCAGTGAACAAAAATATGAGCCCAGTGAACTCAAAGAAAGACAAGTAAATTCAATAATCACGAGATTCCAATTGCGATCGATTGATTTATAATAAAAAAAATATGCAGGTACGTTCTCAGATTTTTCTCCCCCGATTGATTCGAGAGAATGAGAAGTGTAAGGCGAGACAAATCGATCATTTCGCCCCCTTTTCCGGTACCTTTTCTAGTTTCTTTACAATCGATCAAGCATGATTCAAGTCTAATCGATGATCCTTTTTTACGAGAGATAAAAAGTGAGAGAAATTCAGTAAAAAGAGATAACTGTTTTCTTAATCAAGTTTTTTTTTTCATGCTGCTCCGTGGCCTCAGTTGTTTTCTATTAGTCCTGTATGTAAAAAGTCATTAATGATTGGAGGTATTGTGAACGTATTAATTTAGTGTAATTTCGAAAGACTAATAGTTACCGGCCGAGAAGTGGTGATTTATTCGCGTTTGTCAATAACGGTTTATGCATTTTGTGTTATTACTGATGTTGAAGGAATATTTCGTCGTCCGGGGTTAATTGTATGATGTGAAGATCATTTTTATTCATTTTTTGGTGAGGTAGGATGTTTTGAAGAATCTGCTTGAAGTAAAGAACATGAAAATATTTGTGAAAGTATTCACCGTGAAGTCGAATAGACTCTATTTTTAGATTAACTCCCCCGAGTGGTTTGAACTAGGATAAATTAAATAAATAACATGTGCAGTTCATTCATCAAATTAATATTGAATGAATGTAAACGATTATTTTCGTCGTGTGTTGGTTTTCAAAACGAATATTCCTTCAATTTAAATCGTATCCCCGAAGTATGACGAACTGTATGCATTGTTGACTGATGCAAAATTTGAGTTTGATGTGCAGATGATTTGAATTCAATTATAAATGCAATAGAAATTTCCAGAGAGTTTTTTTAAATTAAAAAGAGGAAAGCTGTTTTTCTAAGTATTAAAAGACCACACAAGGGGGTGATCACCGGAAAATGGATTCTATTATCTGAACATTATTATTAGTTAACAAAATTGAATGTTCCAGTCGCTAATCAATCTAATATTGAATGAATATAAAACATTTCCATCATATTTTGACTTCTCGAATAAATATTCTCTCAATTTTAATAGTATTCCTGCAGTTTAATAATAATTCGTGAACAAAATGTAAAAAAATACGATTAAAATCGTTAAATCCGTCCAATAAGTAATTTTTATAGTAACGAAATAATGAGTGCGAGTTCTGTGTACTTAAAGCGTGCCTGTCATATTTATATCGTTCATGTTTTGATTCTGTTCTATGATTTGTTTGTCGCATCTTGAAATGATCCCATCACACCGGATTTTTGATTTTAGTCGATTACGTAAATACTCCATTGTTTGTTCTGAGACTGTAAATCCCGTCTTCGCGATATTCATTATTTTCACTTTATTGTTCCAAGTATTTACTGCCGGTGAGGGCATGGGAAGAGTGAAGCGTGTGTATAAATTTAATTCGTGAAATGCGCCTTTAAATAATGTAGATAATGTGTTAATTCAATGAGCTTCGGCCTTCAATAACGATCTCCTGAAATTATGTTTATCTTGGGTTCCTTATTTTTTATCGCCCATAGGATCAAGCGTGGGTACATATCCTCATTATGAGCTTGTCGAATGGCATTAATAAATTAACAATTTTTTCAATTGTAATGATATTTTAATGTAGTCGACCAATCGTATTGTAAAAATATCAATGATAATTAATGAGAAACAGATAGAAAATATATGAAATAATTTCCTTACCAAGAATATGTTTTGTTTAATTTCAGACAATTGCAAGTTTATAAGAAAAGATTGAAAATTTAAGTTTCCTGTTGAATGGTGAAAATTAATTCAACTGCTCATAAAATTTACTATTTACCACCTGTGCCTTCTAAATTTCACTCGACGAAATGTCATAAATTACCATGTGAATTAGTAAAAACTCCGGTAGCGGAGTATCGATTGTTGTTCATTATTGTAGTCTTTTCGGTTAGCCTGAAAATTGACGTGTGCATTTGATTTCACATACAAAAAATTCCTGTTTCTAAAGTAAATATTAATGTAACACTTTCCGTGCCTGTTCTCACCCGGAAAACCAAAAAAACTCATCTCACCACTTTCCCGAATGAATCTGATAGAGAATCAGTCATCCATCACGTAAAATGTTTTTTTACGGCAGTAGGAAAAAACGGAAGAGAAGTTGAATTCAATTCCTGAATGTTTACATCACAAAAAGTTGGGAAAAAAAATCGTGGAGCATCGATCTCGATGGTGTCAGCGATTAGAGAGTGTGAAGAAAAAATGCTGAATGAAGCCATCGCCTAAATCCGTGAAATATCGCGAGCACATAACGCCGAGGCTGACGCGTGGCGCGTTCTGTTTGCCCAGGCGATTTCGTATTCATAGGATTATTGCGTGAACGGGTGGTAAAGGGGTGTGGACCCTTGCTCACCGAGTGAAACGGTTTTTTTTCTTGTCCATCGAGTGCCACGGGAAATTGCGGCATTATATGTTATTATATTTGAACAGGTTAATTATATAGATTTACGTGGCATGTGAGGATTTATACTTTGATGCGGAGTAAATGGAGGCTCTCATGTTTATCGAGCTTTCAATTATCTTGAGTAGTTGCAGATGAAAAAAGGAATTGACTCGTTGATTTTAATTATTAATCAATTAGTTAATTAATTTAATGAGAAAGGTCAACTTAGTAGCGAAGACTTCATAGCGAAGGATCGGACTGCGTCGATTCCGCTTGAAGATCATACGGAGCGAAAAATTAGAAATAGTAGAAAGTAGAATAGTAGAGATAACCGTTCCTTTTGGTAATCGTACTGTGGTTGGACCGTTCAGGAAAAATCGCTGCACCGCCAAGTAACAGTTAATCAGGCGTTCCACGAAGATTACCTGATCGCTCAGTAAAATTTGTTAACTTCTCAATAAAAATTATTCTGTTGGCCGTGAAAAACTACCCAACTGCGCAGTAACTTGTATTTGTATTTGTATTTGTTTACTGTTTACTGTTTACTAAAAATTATCTAACCGTGTGCATAGTTTTCGGTGAAGTCGTGGACTTTTGCTGAGCGGTTAAACAATTTTCTCTAGAACGGCGAAATCGTTGTTACCAAATAACATAAAATATCGAGTACATA